>OW443328.2:2500-7500 GCA_937001555.2 Hypsopygia costalis | reverse complement strand
GGTTAGGTTAGGTTAGGTTAGGTTAGGTTAGGTTAGGTTAGGTTAGGTTAGGTTAGGTTAGGTTAGGTTAGGTTAGGTTAGGTTAGGTTAGGTTAGGTTAGGTTAGGTTAGGTTAGGTTAGGTTAGGTTAGGTTAGGTTAGGTTAGGTTAGGTTAGGTTAGGTTAGGTTAGGTTAGGTTAGGTTAGGTTAGGTTAGGTTAGGTTAGGTTAGGTTAGGTTAGGTTAGGTTAGGTTAGGTTAGGTTAGGTTAGGTTAGGTTAGGTTAGGTTAGGTTAGGTTAGGTTAGGTTAGGTTAGGTTAGGTTAGGTTAGGTTAGGTTAGGTTAGGTTAGGTTAGGTTAGGTTAGGTTAGGTTAGGTTAGGTTAGGTTAGGTTAGGTTAGGTTAGGTTAGGTTAGGTTAGGTTAGGTTAGGTTAGGTTAGGTTAGGTTAGGTTAGGTTAGGTTAGGTTAGGTTAGGTTAGGTTAGGTTAGGTTAGGTTAGGTTAGGTTAGGTTAGGTTAGGTTAGGTTAGGTTAGGTTAGGTTAGGTTAGGTTAGGTTAGGTTAGGTTAGGTTAGGTTAGGTTAGGTTAGGTTAGGTTAGGTTAGGTTAGGTTAGGTTAGGTTAGGTTAGGTTAGGTTAGGTTAGGTTAGGTTAGGTTAGGTTAGGTTAGGTTAGGTTAGGTTAGGTTAGGTTAGGTTAGGTTAGGTTAGGTTAGGTTAGGTTAGGTTAGGTTAGGTTAGGTTAGGTTAGGTTAGGTTAGGTTAGGTTAGGTTAGGTTAGGTTAGGTTAGGTTAGGTTAGGTTAGGTTAGGTTAGGTTAGGTTAGGTTAGGTTAGGTTAGGTTAGGTTAGGTTAGGTTAGGTTAGGTTAGGTTAGGTTAGGTTAGGTTAGGTTAGGTTAGGTTAGGTTAGGTTAGGTTAGGTTAGGTTAGGTTAGGTTAGGTTAGGTTAGGTTAGGTTAGGTTAGGTTAGGTTAGGTTAGGTTAGGTTAGGTTAGGTTAGGTTAGGTTAGGTTAGGTTAGGTTAGGTTAGGTTAGGTTAGGTTAGGTTAGGTTAGGTTAGGTTAGGTTAGGTTAGGTTAGGTTAGGTTAGGTTAGGTTAGGTTAGGTTAGGTTAGGTTAGGTTAGGTTAGGTTAGGTTAGGTTAGGTTAGGTTAGGTTAGGTTAGGTTAGGTTAGGTTAGGTTAGGTTAGGTTAGGTTAGGTTAGGTTAGGTTAGGTTAGGTTAGGTTAGGTTAGGTTAGGTTAGGTTAGGTTAGGTTAGGTTAGGTTAGGTTAGGTTAGGTTAGGTTAGGTTAGGTTAGGTTAGGTTAGGTTAGGTTAGGTTAGGTTAGGTTAGGTTAGGTTAGGTTAGGTTAGGTTAGGTTAGGTTAGGTTAGGTTAGGTTAGGTTAGGTTAGGTTAGGTTAGGTTAGGTTAGGTTAGGTTAGGTTAGGTTAGGTTAGGTTAGGTTAGGTTAGGTTAGGTTAGGTTAGGTTAGGTTAGGTTAGGTTAGGTTAGGTTAGGTTAGGTTAGGTTAGGTTAGGTTAGGTTAGGTTAGGTTAGGTTAGGTTAGGTTAGGTTAGGTTAGGTTAGGTTAGGTTAGGTTAGGTTAGGTTAGGTTAGGTTAGGTTAGGTTAGGTTAGGTTAGGTTAGGTTAGGTTAGGTTAGGTTAGGTTAGGTTAGGTTAGGTTAGGTTAGGTTAGGTTAGGTTAGGTTAGGTTAGGTTAGGTTAGGTTAGGTTAGGTTAGGTTAGGTTAGGTTAGGTTAGGTTAGGTTAGGTTAGGTTAGGTTAGGTTAGGTTAGGTTAGGTTAGGTTAGGTTAGGTTAGGTTAGGTTAGGTTAGGTTAGGTTAGGTTAGGTTAGGTTAGGTTAGGTTAGGTTAGGTTAGGTTAGGTTAGGTTAGGTTAGGTTAGGTTAGGTTAGGTTAGGTTAGGTTAGGTTAGGTTAGGTTAGGTTAGGTTAGGTTAGGTTAGGTTAGGTTAGGTTAGGTTAGGTTAGGTTAGGTTAGGTTAGGTTAGGTTAGGTTAGGTTAGGTTAGGTTAGGTTAGGTTAGGTTAGGTTAGGTTAGGTTAGGTTAGGTTAGGTTAGGTTAGGTTAGGTTAGGTTAGGTTAGGTTAGGTTAGGTTAGGTTAGGTTAGGTTAGGTTAGGTTAGGTTAGGTTAGGTTAGGTTAGGTTAGGTTAGGTTAGGTTAGGTTAGGTTAGGTTAGGTTAGGTTAGGTTAGGTTAGGTTAGGTTAGGTTAGGTTAGGTTAGGTTAGGTTAGGTTAGGTTAGGTTAGGTTAGGTTAGGTTAGGTTAGGTTAGGTTAGGTTAGGTTAGGTTAGGTTAGGTTAGGTTAGGTTAGGTTAGGTTAGGTTAGGTTAGGTTAGGTTAGGTTAGGTTAGGTTAGGTTAGGTTAGGTTAGGTTAGGTTAGGTTAGGTTAGGTTAGGTTAGGTTAGGTTAGGTTAGGTTAGGTTAGGTTAGGTTAGGTTAGGTTAGGTTAGGTTAGGTTAGGTTAGGTTAGGTTAGGTTAGGTTAGGTTAGGTTAGGTTAGGTTAGGTTAGGTTAGGTTAGGTTAGGTTAGGTTAGGTTAGGTTAGGTTAGGTTAGGTTAGGTTAGGTTAGGTTAGGTTAGGTTAGGTTAGGTTAGGTTAGGTTAGGTTAGGTTAGGTTAGGTTAGGTTAGGTTAGGTTAGGTTAGGTTAGGTTAGGTTAGGTTAGGTTAGGTTAGGTTAGGTTAGGTTAGGTTAGGTTAGGTTAGGTTAGGTTAGGTTAGGTTAGGTTAGGTTAGGTTAGGTTAGGTTAGGTTAGGTTAGGTTAGGTTAGGTTAGGTTAGGTTAGGTTAGGTTAGGTTAGGTTAGGTTAGGTTAGGTTAGGTTAGGTTAGGTTAGGTTAGGTTAGGTTAGGTTAGGTTAGGTTAGGTTAGGTTAGGTTAGGTTAGGTTAGGTTAGGTTAGGTTAGGTTAGGTTAGGTTAGGTTAGGTTAGGTTAGGTTAGGTTAGGTTAGGTTAGGTTAGGTTAGGTTAGGTTAGGTTAGGTTAGGTTAGGTTAGGTTAGGTTAGGTTAGGTTAGGTTAGGTTAGGTTAGGTTAGGTTAGGTTAGGTTAGGTTAGGTTAGGTTAGGTTAGGTTAGGTTAGGTTAGGTTAGGTTAGGTTAGGTTAGGTTAGGTTAGGTTAGGTTAGGTTAGGTTAGGTTAGGTTAGGTTAGGTTAGGTTAGGTTAGGTTAGGTTAGGTTAGGTTAGGTTAGGTTAGGTTAGGTTAGGTTAGGTTAGGTTAGGTTAGGTTAGGTTAGGTTAGGTTAGGTTAGGTTAGGTTAGGTTAGGTTAGGTTAGGTTAGGTTAGGTTAGGTTAGGTTAGGTTAGGTTAGGTTAGGTTAGGTTAGGTTAGGTTAGGTTAGGTTAGGTTAGGTTAGGTTAGGTTAGGTTAGGTTAGGTTAGGTTAGGTTAGGTTAGGTTAGGTTAGGTTAGGTTAGGTTAGGTTAGGTTAGGTTAGGTTAGGTTAGGTTAGGTTAGGTTAGGTTAGGTTAGGTTAGGTTAGGTTAGGTTAGGTTAGGTTAGGTTAGGTTAGGTTAGGTTAGGTTAGGTTAGGTTAGGTTAGGTTAGGTTAGGTTAGGTTAGGTTAGGTTAGGTTAGGTTAGGTTAGGTTAGGTTAGGTTAGGTTAGGTTAGGTTAGGTTAGGTTAGGTTAGGTTAGGTTAGGTTAGGTTAGGTTAGGTTAGGTTAGGTTAGGTTAGGTTAGGTTAGGTTAGGTTAGGTTAGGTTAGGTTAGGTTAGGTTAGGTTAGGTTAGGTTAGGTTAGGTTAGGTTAGGTTAGGTTAGGTTAGGTTAGGTTAGGTTAGGTTAGGTTAGGTTAGGTTAGGTTAGGTTAGGTTAGGTTAGGTTAGGTTAGGTTAGGTTAGGTTAGGTTAGGTTAGGTTAGGTTAGGTTAGGTTAGGTTAGGTTAGGTTAGGTTAGGTTAGGTTAGGTTAGGT
This sequence comes from Hypsopygia costalis, assembly GCA_937001555.2. NCBI lineage: Eukaryota > Metazoa > Arthropoda > Insecta > Lepidoptera > Pyralidae > Hypsopygia > Hypsopygia costalis. Next base: position 3,597 of record OW443328.2, on the reverse strand, counting down.
TAGGTTAGGTTAGGTTAGGTTAGGTTAGGTTAGGTTAGGTTAGGTTAGGTTAGGTTAGGTTAGGTTAGGTTAGGTTAGGTTAGGTTAGGTTAGGTTAGGTTAGGTTAGGTTAGGTTAGGTTAGGTTAGGTTAGGTTAGGTTAGGTTAGGTTAGGTTAGGTTAGGTTAGGTTAGGTTAGGTTAGGTTAGGTTAGGTTAGGTTAGGTTAGGTTAGGTTAGGTTAGGTTAGGTTAGGTTAGGTTAGGTTAGGTTAGGTTAGGTTAGGTTAGGTTAGGTTAGGTTAGGTTAGGTTAGGTTAGGTTAGGTTAGGTTAGGTTAGGTTAGGTTAGGTTAGGTTAGGTTAGGTTAGGTTAGGTTAGGTTAGGTTAGGTTAGGTTAGGTTAGGTTAGGTTAGGTTAGGTTAGGTTAGGTTAGGTTAGGTTAGGTTAGGTTAGGTTAGGTTAGGTTAGGTTAGGTTAGGTTAGGTTAGGTTAGGTTAGGTTAGGTTAGGTTAGGTTAGGTTAGGTTAGGTTAGGTTAGGTTAGGTTAGGTTAGGTTAGGTTAGGTTAGGTTAGGTTAGGTTAGGTTAGGTTAGGTTAGGTTAGGTTAGGTTAGGTTAGGTTAGGTTAGGTTAGGTTAGGTTAGGTTAGGTTAGGTTAGGTTAGGTTAGGTTAGGTTAGGTTAGGTTAGGTTAGGTTAGGTTAGGTTAGGTTAGGTTAGGTTAGGTTAGGTTAGGTTAGGTTAGGTTAGGTTAGGTTAGGTTAGGTTAGGTTAGGTTAGGTTAGGTTAGGTTAGGTTAGGTTAGGTTAGGTTAGGTTAGGTTAGGTTAGGTTAGGTTAGGTTAGGTTAGGTTAGGTTAGGTTAGGTTAGGTTAGGTTAGGTTAGGTTAGGTTAGGTTAGGTTAGGTTAGGTTAGGTTAGGTTAGGTTAGGTTAGGTTAGGTTAGGTTAGGTTAGGTTAGGTTAGGTTAGGTTAGGTTAGGTTAGGTTAGGTTAGGTTAGGTTAGGTTAGGTTAGGTTAGGTTAGGTTAGGTTAGGTTAGGTTAGGTTAGGTTAGGTTAGGTTAGGTTAGGTTAGGTTAGGTTAGGTTAGGTTAGGTTAGGTTAGGTTAGGTTAGGTTA
>CAKZJR020000001.1:0-49292 GCA_937001555.2 Hypsopygia costalis | reverse complement strand
AATAAATATCTATATTCCAAAACTCCACACAACTTTCAAAAACTCCAAAAACTACTTTAGTAGTGTAATTACTTAATAGGTTGATAACGTCACACTGTGACTCACACAGTAGAAATATAAGATGCAAAAATTCGTCAGCAACACAAACCTTCCTGGTAGCTAAGTTGAAAGAGCACTCGACCGGTCATCGGGAGGTCGTGGGTTCAAATCCCACCTAGGGGGGCCGGTGAATTTTTCCATTTTTCAAAAAATATTTATCTGGCAAGTTGGCCAAGACAACTATTTAAATAATAATAACTCCAAAAAGATCGAACTGTCGAATCGACGATTTCGATGATACAATATTCATTGTTAAAACTGGAAAAAAAAAGTTTATTTTATAATGAAAAAACAAATAGCTTAATGATTAAATACTAAGAAATCATTTTACCAATGCACGTGGTGCACCCCGCTGACTAATAAACGAGACTGGCAAAACACACGTAGGGCACAGTTTAGTAATTAGCTACCCCGGCTAGGTTGTATCTCAACCTTACAGATTACGGCAGCCAAACATCCCTATGTTCCAGCGAGTGAGTAAGGTCACAAACAAAAAAATCCAGGAGTTGCAGCGTTGACAGCGAAGGTGGCGGTGGGCTACAATATTTCATGTTGCGGGCATTTATACAGCTACGGTAACCGATCCACAACAGGCGGGTAGTATGCTTGTTTTCACCCAACAGTTTTGCATACGACCCTGCTGATAGAAAGCAGTTACCGTAGCCTATGAACGCCTGTAACACCAGGAGCATCACACACACGTTGCCGACCCTGTAAAAACTTCTTCACACCCTTCTTGAAGAACCCCATGCTATTAGTTTCCTAAGAAAACCTCGACAGGTAGTTCAATCCACAGCTTGACAGTACGTGGGAGAAAACTTCTCTGGAACCTGCGGTTACACACAGTACGCAACCACTTAGGCTCTAATGTGTGAGGATGAATTCCCTGTCGATGGCGAGCGGTACGACTGTAGAAGGAGGCCGTGGGCATCACGTCAAACAACTCCTCTGAACACACCCCCTTTTATACAATCGGTAGAACACATTGTATAAAAATGCAAATTACGGTTTTTTAGGAATATTTCTACTACATTGCTATGTAGTCTACTACAAAACATTCATAAAAAACCTTAATTTGTTATAAATAATTTTAAAATGTCAAAATTGGAGGATAATGGTGGTGGACTCGAACTCAGGAACTATGTATTACGAGTAGAGTGTTTTAACAAATGAGCTATAAGACAGGTTTATATTAGTGGCGAAATTTTATATTCTATTGCTGTGAATTCGCATTCATTGTATATGTTTTTTAAACGCAAATTTTAATTTGATTTTTAAAAAATATTTTTATAACATATGCACGAAATTAGAGAACAATGATATTAAATATAACGTCCCTCGAGAAAAAAGTTAAAAATCTTAAGTTCCATCATTCACTGCAATTACAATATTGTGCAATATAGGTATCTAAAAAAATATGGTGACTGTATGAAAAAAAAAATTGTCAGCCTGAGATATGATAAGATTACATAATGTTTACTTTCCTAGGAGCAAAGATTTCGTTCACAAGTTGCTTTTTTTCTTCGACCGCGGCGCTAGTATGTACGTTGCACAAAAAATCTGCCGCTACTAGCGCCAGAACTAAATAAAAAGAAAAGCATCACCATAAAAGCTCTGATGAGCGACATCTATTGGTAAGGGTAAAATTGAAGAATTTTTTTTAGTGAAAATCATCATTTGTTAACTTTATTATTAGTGTTATATATCAGACAAAAACTATTTTGCGTAATTTTTAAAATTATTTTATAATTATGTATCAAATTTCGTTGAGAAATATTCGGTATTAAATTTTTTCATGTCTTATTGCCAGCACCATCTAGAAATAATACGGAATTTTGACTTTTTTCCGGGGCACGATATTTTGTATGGGACGGTTTCTCTATATTATCCTTTCTCTATGGTGTTGCTGACGAATTTTTGCATCTTATATTTCTACTGTGTGAGTCACAGTGTGACGTTATCAACCTATTAAGTAATTACACTACTAAAGTAGTTTTTGGAGTTTTTGAAAGTTGTGTGGAGTTTTGGAATATAGATATTTATTGTACATTTTCAATAGATAACCAGGACATTAGATTGTACTGCCATTAGATGAGAGAAAAAGTTGAAAACTTTCACGCGCCTTGTCAATAAAGTCCAATTTACGCAACAGAATTTTAAACGAAAGATCGTTGTTATTATTAATTTATCAATAATCATGCTACGATTGTAATTGATAATGCATATTAAAATTTTGTGCAAAAATTGATAACAGTAATTTTTGTATGAAGCTTTTTTCATTTCAATAAGTCATTCTATTTATAACATAAGAATTCTTGTGTCATGCGATCGGTACGTAAAACGGAACGTGTGGTTTTAAGAAACTCTCATCGGCCATCGTATTTTGCTAAACAGTGGTACATACCTAAACCTAGGTAGTGGTAGGGTGATAATAGTTCGCGCGCCATCTAGCTATTTTTGATTAAAACAGAAAAGCATAGTTGAACAAATTGAACCTTCGTGTACTGATTTTGTTACTAATGAAATTACCTATATCTAATTTGACACTCTTAGCGACCTCTGTTTTTCTTTAGAGTTACTAAATTCCGATATACGGTATTTTGTATGAACATGAATAGTCTTATTCCTATATCGTCGTTGGTATTACTAAGTAAGATTTATAGATTAATATTGTGTGAGAAGCTGATGGCCGTGCGGTTTCCGGCAGACTAGAATAGAATCTCTCCGTTTCTTCCCGTGGATGTCGTACAAGGCGACTAAGGGAAATACTTTATCTAATATTAATCAGGCCTCCCCAACCCGTTTGGCCAGCGTGGGGAGTGTAGGCCAAATCCTCCTTCCGTCTAGGACGGACGAGAGACGGTCGTGCTCCTGTAGTGAAGACTAAAATGGACCTGATGGTGATGAGAAGCTGGTGCCTGATGTAGGCTTTAAGAAGCCTGTGTAATACAGGCTTCTTAAAGCCTACACAGGCTATATAAAATGAATGTCTATTTCGTTATGCCATCGCATCACGCGTGAACGTATGGAACAATTTTGCTAATTATTTTTTGTGGTATTTTTTGTTATTATTTTCACCCTTGATTCCAGGCGCCCCGAACAAGCTGCAAGAACCGGACAATTCCCTCTACCAGCAAGTTAGCCACCATGTTGGTTCTATCAATTACATCGTCGGAGGCGAAAAAGCCGCTCCACATACCCATAAATACATGGTGGGTCTTTCAGCGGGCGTTCTCTTGAGGGGTTTATTTTGCGGAGGCTCCTTGATCAGCCAAAGAACTGTGCTCACGGCCGGTCACTGCATCAGAGGTGCTTACATCAATGGTGGGCTTATGAGGTTGGTATATTAGTTTTTTTTTATGTAAAACATAATGCCACTGCTTGTGCCGGCTGTTGACGTGCGCGTCACCACACGGTCATGTAACTCTGCTACTTTGTGCAACTGTCTGCTCACTCGAGTCAGTAACAGAGATCTTCCGTCTCGCTCAGCCCTCAGAGATATTTACTGTAAAATATATTTGATGTTTAATATGGGCCTTGCGTCGTAGGTACTATGAGATCGTACTATTTCTTTTATTTTATACTACGTCGGGTGGCGGACAAGCATACGTCCCGCCTGATGTGAAGCGGTTACCGTAGCCATATTAACGCTCGCAACATAAAATATCGCTCGCGCGCCGCTATCCCCGCTGCCAACGCAGCATCTCCTTCCTTTCTGGTGACCTCACTCACTCGCAGGAACACAATATCTCTCGAGAGAATTGTGATTATTCTTGTGCTTAATCGGACACTCATAGGTGCGCACTGTAATAGTACAGTCCGATTAATGTACTAGTACACCTTATTAGTACTATTAGTACCTATTAGTACTCAGAAATATAGCTGTTAATATAGGTAATCATTTAACAATGTAAATTTGGTAATTACAAGCACTATACAGCGCTGTATAAGATTTTCTATGAATAAAACACGGCGCTGAAAGCGATTTATACCTGTACGAATAGTCCGATTTGGTCCGAATAAGAGTTCGCGTTTGGTAACGTTTCTTTTAGTACAGTGTCAAGTACCGTCACCTATTAGTACATAGTACATGTAGTACTCAAGACTAATTGTTATTTGGCTGCGATATTTTATGAGGTGGACGTACGTACATGCTCCAGTCGGGTAGCTTATAATTACGCTCCCTACCTCTCTTTTCGCCAGAGCTTCGTTTGTCAGTCAGCAGGGTGTACCGCGTGCAGGTGAAGTTAGCTTTGGTTCAAAGATGTTGATGAACCACTTACACCCCAATAGTTAGGAGGTGTTTAGTTTTCATTTCCAGTTCCAAAATGGCTACTGATCAGTATTGCACCACACTATTGTTTATTCTGTGCCAACAAATATTCGGTGTGCTGGAGGGTTGAAAACATACAGGAATTATTCTAGTTCAGGTGTCAACCCTACTGGGTTGTCATATTGTATCACAATCCATTTAGGCATCCTGATTTATGGTGAGAAATAAACTATTATTTGATGAGATCGGTGGTGTAGCGGTCAATGACGCGGCTTCGACACCAACGCTCGTGGGTTCGATTCCCACATAGGACAAACATTTGTGTGCTTGAACATGTCTGTTTGTCTTAGTCTGAGTGTTTTCTATGTATCATAAGTATGTATTTACAAAAAAAAAATGTATTTACGTATGTTTATCAGTTGTCTAGTACCCATAACACAAGCTTCGCTTACTTTGGGGCTAGATGGCGCTGTGTAATTTGTCTGACAATATTTATTATTTATTTATTATTATTATTAAAAATCTATATATATAAAAGCAAAATACCACTCACTGATTAATCACGAAATCATAAGGTAATAAGGTAGGTTCCTTAAAGGGTGTAGATGTCGTGGGCTGATCGTTTAATTGGGCCGATCGCGATAAGCCTGGGCAGATCGACATGTGCCGCCATATTTTGATTTGGCTGCCTAATCACCGCCATATCGTTCAAAGCATAACGTTTGACGATTTGGCCGTCCATACTTGGCCAAATCGAGTTTATAGGGTGTCCATCATACTTACAAGCTAATGAAATCAAGTTTAAGTATTTCACTCGATAAAAAGACGTTTAAAAAGTTAATAAAGATTTACTCAGCTATGTTCGGTTAGAGTAGGTAGGATGACTAACAATTTGGAAATGAAAAGAGTTTTATTATTTTTAATGACATTTATTTTAAAAAAATGTTTTGCTTCTTAAAACAATGACTTCATAAACATTCTGTCTGTCGTATATACTGTTTAGTACTGAGCACATACTTAAACTAAAAGCTATTGATAAATTAGCAAACATCTTAATAAAAATTATCTTATATGCGTTACTCTAATTTCACTCGTAATTACTAATCAGGCACATCATCAACAGATTTCTTTTTGAATATCAAAAATTCTTCTCCTGAAATTTCCAGTATATCATATTTGGGGATTACAAATTTTTGGGGAAAAAACGTTTCCCAAAGAAAGTATCACATTCTAAAGTAGGTATGTTTCCCAAATTTTCATTTGGCAAAACAACTTTTCGCAATTTTACAATTAGCAATACTATTCTCGGCAATTGATTGTTAAACAAATAATTACATGGCAATGTTTCATTTTACCGAGTATTATGTAGTCAAATGTGGTTTGGCATGACATGCTCTTCCCAAAATATTGCAAATACACTGCATTAAAAATTGAACTGCATAATTACATAATTTACAGGTAAGAACTTCTATAATAATTAAGTATATTGTTATTAAAGAAATCAATTCCTCTGTTGGGGTCACAGTTCTAACCTAACCTAACCCACTTTTCTTGCAGTTCTAATCTAGCCTAAATTATTTTATTTATTTATTTATAACTAGCTGTGCCCGCGACTTCGTCCGCGTGGAATAGTGTCTTTGGGCAGCATTTTTAAATATTTCGGCTAATTATTTTACAAATAAGACACATACGTATTAATACTTATATGAGTTGCAGTGTGCCATCTAGTGCTTATATAGCTCTTTTGTGGAACATTGAACATTCATCCCAACCAACAGCTTACACAGCTGCAACTTTCTTCCGCGCTCACTGCTTTTGCTAATGTTACATACCGGCATGTCCTCATCAGCTAAGTTCAATGGTAGTTTTAGAACCGAGTGCGCTATACCCCTATAACTATTTACACTTTATTTTGCTTTTAACCGTAAACACAGAAAACAAAACTTCTTATTATGAAAATAACTTATTTAAGTATTTTATTTAATTGTATAAAAACCTATTTAAAAAAAATTATAAACCCAAATGAATTAAATTTAACTAATTTTATTGACCCAAATAAACAAAATCTCTATACTAAGTATAACTTTTTACACTTGTACTTAAGAACTTGTTTTTATGAACCATTTGTAACCGATTCCTAGAAATCCCTTTCGGATATTGCGACTTCTGACTGAGTCGGCATGCAAAGGCATAAAGACTCATTCATAAAACTATTAAGCTTTCTTATCTTTTGTTTACATTCACAGATGGTCAAATGCTTTGTTTGTACAATGCTCAAAAAAGTACTGTTTATTTGGTGAGGGCAATTAACTTACCGTTCTTAGGTACCTGCCTAGCATACAAATGTGCAACAAAAAAAAATGACGTAATAACATCTAATTAAACTCGAAAGTAATCTACTTTTAACGAATGAAATAAATAAAACAATGACCCAACTAAAGAAAAAAATATTTAATAACTTATCTACTAAAGTAAGCAAATCGAATTGTAAACAATGTGCAGTGAATAATAATGCATTTGTAGCGGAAAAAATAATAATTGTCACGTGTCTGCACGTTTGGGCAAGCCCACTTGGGCATATTTTTTCTGTGCCGTACCACCGTTTTTTACTCATGTGGTACCACGCCGCGTAACGACCCCCGGCCCGCTCCCTGACCCCCGCGTGGCAGCTTTCAATGTGTACGGGTGGTGTACGGCGTTGAGATAGGCAAAATGCCTGGCATTTACAATAAGTGCCCAGTAAGAACCTGTAAATGCCCAATAAATGCCTAGTTTTGGGCATAAATAGGGAATTTATAACTATTTTTTGGACATTTATTGTAAATGCCCGGCATTTTGCCCATCTCTAGTACGGCGCGATGCTTGGCAAGTTTTTTACTCGCGTTAATTTCAGTTTCTCATTTTGTAATGACTGCGTAAATGTTATCTACATCAGGATAGCACTAATATTTTGTCTCTTGGCAAACAAACTTATAAAACATTCATTTATACCTTACATATTTCCATACAAACTTTCATCCCCTATTCCCTATTGTTATTTTACCCCCGTGTGGGTAAAACTTTTACAAACTTTGAATGTCATATTTATTTATATCGAATCAACAGCCTAAAAAATAAGTTTCAAGCTTCTAGCTCTAAAAATAACGATATTTCCATACAATCTTTCACCCCCCCTTTTAACCCCTTACAACCCTTTTTTTGCATTAAAAAGTAGCCTATGTCCTTCCTCAGGCTCTAAACTATCTGTGTACCAAATTTCATTTAAATCGGTTCAGTAGTTTTGCCGTGAAAGCAGGACAGACAGACAGACAGACAGACAGAGTTACTTTCGCATTTATAATATTAGTAAGGATGAATTATTAATGACACTTTTTGTTTTAGGCAAGTTTTTGCACAACCCTGTTGTGCAAAAAAGTACGCAACAGATACAACTTTTAATAAGCAAGTGAAATGTTTGTTAGCACTCGGCTGTTTGCACGAACTTATTTTTGGAATATATTTTTTTACAAAATAAAGCATTTGCTTAATGTATATTTGACTTAATAAAACTTGAGCATATAAAAAGTTGCCAAATGAATATTTGACCAAGTGATTAAAATGCGAAATATAAGTTTGCTAAAGATTCTTTTGGGAAATGAAACTAGCGCGATAAGTTTTTTGGGAAGTAAAATTTGACGAAAAATATTTTGCCAAACGGAAGGATCCCCCATATTTGGAGCTCCAGTAATAGTCTGAGGAATCCCGTTGCATGGACACCCTACTTTTCTATATAAGCTCGATAACCTAAAAAAAAATAAAAGATTTTGATATGAATTGCTGACCTCCGATATAACAAAAAGATATATTAGCACAAGACATTTAAGTTACGTCATGTTACGTGTAATAATTTGATTATTAACAAAAACTAACCTGTGAAATCCGAGCAGAGGTCCAAGGTTTCTTCACATTATGCGAGGAATTTGCGTGACTCTCATAAAAATCACGCAGCTTTTGATCGAAATGCAATCGGAAAGCACTTTTTTCGTCCACCAACTCACTAGTATCACCCTATATATATGCAATATTTTCAGTGTATTAGCAATATTTTCAGTTTCTTGTAATGCCGCCATTTTTTCTAGACGTAAACAAACACACAGCTGACACAGTCACATAAACGAAGGAGCGCAACAGCGCCAAAGCGTCAGAAAGTGGAACTACATCACGATGCGTCCAGGCATATCACGATATGCCCAGCCTTATCTCGATGCGGCCAAGTAACTGAATGGGAAAATCGACAAATAGTCTGCTCTCGTCGATCTGCCCAACTTTACATTGGGCACATCATGAAATAATTGGTCAAATCAGAATATGGCGGCACACGTCGATCTGGCCAGGCTTATCGCGATCGGCCCAATTAAACGATCGGACCACGACATAGACATCTGCTAAGACCTAAACTAAGCATTATACGAAACTCCACCCCAAAGGAGGTAAAAAGGGGGTTGGAAGTTTGTATGAATGTCTTATGTTTTTGAAGTAAGAGACTTGAATTTTAAAATGTGTGCACCATAGATGGTGTGGAGGTGTACTAATAATGTAGGTATCTTTAGAAATTAACCCCTTTTTGAGGTTAAAACGGGGGATAGTAGTTTGTATGAAATTCCAATGTTATTGAAGTTAAAGTAATTATGGCAGGATTTTAAATGGTATATAAGTATAAGAATTATTGCAAACAACTACTTACTAATATAAGGAGGGATGTCTTATTATAACAAATTAAAGATTATGTGCAAATAACTAAGTCCAAGCGTACGAAGTCGTATATAATTTCCATACCTATATAATTTCCAGGTCCCTCCGTGGTACAGTCGGCACCCTACGCTGGAATAAAGGCGGCACTATGTACACGTTCGCTCGTAATGTCACTTACCCACACTACGTTCCTAAAACTATCACGAACGACCTCGCTCTTCTCATCACAAGGACCGACGTGAAGCTGTCTGCTACCGTGGCGATTCTGCCCATAAACTTCAACTTCCAAGGAGCTGACGTGCCAGTCACAGTTGCCGGATGGGGAGCAATTGGCGTAAGTTTTTTTTGTAAATAATTAAACGGAGTATAAGTGGCTCACCAACATCTTTGGGAATAAGAGACCCTCACCACGCTATTAACAAGCAAAGGAAGGTCTTATTACCATCTCACAGAAGATTGCAGCCGAATAACAATACTCTTGAGCATTGTTGTGTTCATGTAAGTGAGGGTGGCCACCAGACGTCAGAATAAGCTCCTTTGTCAGCACACGAGCAATACTTCTTATGTTAGCAATACGAATTACCTTCGGACTCCGGTTCGCCGGTCGGCATTGGCTGAAATATTGACGAAGAATTTTAGAATATTTTTTATGGATAAGGTTAGACGAAGAGAAGGAAGGAGCGAAACTATCAATAATGTTGGAGGTTTGCAAGCGTCTATAGACTACGGTCACCGCTTTAGATCAGACATGCTGTGTACTTGTCTGTTATCCGATTCGACATACCATAAGAAAGATAAACTTGCACGCACACACACAACGCGCGACTTTACCTATCAACTGGGTTGGCTATATCGGGAAATGTATGACAGAAGTGATATATTTATGTGTCGCATGAGAGTGAGATATTCCTCTCGACTATGGGTGTATCTTTGTCCATGTTGAACAGCAAGCTCGAGATAAGAATAGGGGAGACGTTGCACTTATTACTTTAGCTACAATGACTATACAAATATGCTCAGCCCCCCTAGCCAAGTGTAATTCGTAGCGTAACAAACGTTAGATAGATCACGTGACATTTTTCAATTCTCATACTAAAATGTTCGATTTTGACAAATGTCACGTGATTTATCTAACGTTCGTAACGCTACGAATTACACTTGGATAGGGGGGCAGAACAGATGAGTCTATTCGAAGCGCACGCGTAGCGAAGACTGTGCACGTAGTGGTGCTCTGTCTGCTTTCTGTTCGCCACCTCCTGCCTCCTCGACCACCTCGTCGCAGCCGGCATCCAAGCCTATGGCTTGCGTTCTAGGCACCAAAAGCCATATAAGTGACTTTATTTTCAACCCTATTAATTGACATTTAATTTTCAACATCAATTAAATATCCTTGTTTGTAAAGTGAACCTTTTTAAGCACCGATTACAAGGGATTCGCAGACTCGTGACAAAAATGCACCGATTTTTGAAGTGAAAACTTCTTTAGCGGCGTTGTGCACTTTTCGGGATGGGTAAAAAATGTTAAACTAGTGTCAGGACACGTGACCTGATCGAAAATTCGTAAGACGGAAAATTCGTACTGAGACCGCCGGCGCAGCTTAGGTGAGGAAGTAATATCCCTCTCTCATTCTACCGCACGGCGAAAATGTATGCATGCTCCTGCTGTTTATTTTTAATGTATTAAAAATTGTCATGTTTGTGTACGATAGCGCAATAAATTATCATTGTATTTTACCACATATCTGATAGTACTTTCATACTGATAAATAAAGCAATTCGTGAGAAATTATTCCCTAACCATTCCAAAATATTGAAAAATGCACAACGTTAATGTTCAAGTTTTCACTTGTGCCGACCCCGTGCCCGAAGTGCAACCCGTTTTTAGGGTTCCGTACCTCAAAAGGAAAAACGGAACCCTTATAAGATCACTTTGTTGTCCGTCTGTCTGTCTGTCAAGAACGTCAATGTCGAGAATGCGTGGAGGTGTCAAGCTGAAATTGAACTGTATACTCAGGTCTACGGTACCATGAAGTTGTAAAAAAATTAAACTGCTAAGTTTATGTAAAACAAAGATACGGCCCTATTTAATCAGCAAAAAACGCATATTTCGACACATTCTCAAGGAAATCAAAACTCATAGGGACCTAGAACAGTGAAAAAAAAAAACAAGTACAAGAATAAATCTCAAAACTATACATTTGTAATTAAACCTTAAAAAATAGAGGGTCTATATTTTTTATAGGGGGCCGAAATTTTTAATTCAAGCTGCTAGTTCAAATGGAGTATTATACGGAAGGGCTTGATGTGCACATTGAAAAATATATTATATATATTTTTTACGACGCATTATTTCTTATTAAAATGAAAAATATCAAATTTGTATGATTTTACGTACGGAACCCTGGCTGGGCGAGTCCGAGTCGCACTTGTCCGTAATTGTTTTTATATATCTATTGCACGAGTTACCTATTGCAATCGGGATTTTTAATTTTTTTACAGAACGGTGACGTCGAGTCTGATGATCTCCTGGTGGTTAATTCGACGGTCATCGACGGAACCAGCTGCGTTGAAGAAGCAAAAGTCGCATCTGTTACACTGAAAATGCGCGCACCACAAGTCGAGCCACACATTCAAATATGTGCTTTCCACAGACCTGAGTTCGGCGTTTGCAATGTTAGTATTATCATATATGATAACTTTTATTTCACACCAATTTGCAGTGAGAGTTTTGCCCTCTATTAACGACAGGTGTACCACAGGGCACTATACTTTACCCAATACAATGAGTTTATTGTTCCATACGTAACTCAAAATGTGAGTCAGTATTTTTTCATAAATGCTTACTGAGTGGAACTGAATGAACCGTTCAGAGCTTGATAAACTTGATATACAATTTTTACTAGATATTTGAAATCACGATAAATAAATACCTATTCCATTAAACCATCTACCTAATCGACAATATAATAAATAATGTAATGTAAGGTCAATATATGGATCCACTGATTAAATATCGCGATTTAATAAATTACTCTCACGGTAAAAGATATTTTATATTCCATTGGCTAATGATAAAAATTGCCAAAACAGTAATTTTTGGTATGTGAGAAGTTTTGCTTCCCAATATGTATATATTATTCTTGTCAAATTTCAGGGCGACTCTGGCGGTCCTCTGGTTCGTATCGAAGACGAGGAACAGATTGGTATCGTGTCCTGGGGCTTCCCTTGTGCTCGCGAAGCACCCGACGTTTTCGTCCGTCTCAGCGCCTACAAGGACTGGGTGCAACTGAACATGGTCTAGAATCCTACACAGAACTTGATCCAGACAAACTATAGCTCAATGATAACGTTTCACCTAGCTTCACTTACATAAAAGGCGTCGTCGTAACGTGATTCTTGTGTAAACAAATTTTGTAAATAAATATCTGCCCCTGATCAATAAAGCTAAAGTAATTATTAAACTACAAATTATTATTTTTACTCATCCACATGAGAACTTTATACGATTATTGACAAAAAAGATCGTGTGTACGAGATTACCTCAGCCAAGTTCATATGTAACAATTCCCTTACTTGTGTTTCTGCGTGTGAGTGAGGTCACCGGGAAGGAAAGAGGTTTTTTTTATTAATTTATTTTAATAATATATACAAAAAAATATGTATATAATATTAAAATGTAAACCACAAGGACCTTTTAATACACATTTTGAATTAGGTCTTTGAAAAACATCAAAACATATTTTCTTATCTATAAATATCTTTTCGTTTTCGTTGTCATCATGAAGACTTATCTATCTTTTATGCTGTCAACGATGAACCGGAGCAGCATTCTATCTTTAGCACTGGCTGGTTCGGCGGCGAGACCAAAAATCGAGTGCAGTGCAGTGCGCGCTCGATGACGGACGCGCCACACTGCATACGAATTTTTAATTCGCGATCCGCGCGGCTATAGCCGCTGCACGACTGCCGCTATGAGTTCCGAACAGCTCATAGTCAACGAAGTACTGGCGTTTATCCAGAACGCCATCGACACCATGGATGAAGTTAGTATTCTGCAGCTCTGCAAGACTAACTTCAAAGTAGAAGAAATTTGCAGTGCCAAGGTGCTGCTGTACGAGACGCTCGGGATGACCGACCGGATGCCGTCCCGCAGAAGGGACGAAAAGGGTGAGAAAAGTCTCCAAGATATTATCTCACTCTTAAAGGGGACTGATCCCGATGACGTGCCCGCTTTTGTGGCGAAGGAACTTCATAAGCTCCCGCCATACAGCTACGACCACGTCGATGTACTAGTGCTGCTTAAGGATGTTAGAAGTCTGACAGCCAGCCTAGCCGCAGTGCAGTCCAGATTGGAGGCTTCCGAGACCACCATAAGTGAGCTGCGTGCCGAGGTAGCGTCGTTGCGCGGCGCTGGCTCGGAAAGTAGGTCACACGAGGTCTCTGGTGTGATTGCACGACACGGGGCGCAACCTGCGGCCGTCAGCAGTTTTGCGTCGGCCATCACTTCGCCGGTGACACCGCGTCCCGCAGCCCGCACCTCGGCCCCGCAGCCGGAAACGTCACGAATAGGCACGATAACTCCCGATCGTGCATACGCCGCCGCCGCCGCTAAGCCACCAAAGCGGCTTACGACACAAAGGGAGCAACGAAATCCTCACAAGCCCTGTGTAAATGTGCTCCAGGGCTCACGAAAGGACCAGTGCGACCCCGAGGGCTTCATCAAAGTGGAAAGAAAGAAGAAGCCCACGAGCCGCAACAAGTGCGGCACCGCACCGACAGGACCCAGACACCTGCTGCGTCCGGCCGTGCCGACGACGTTGCTGTACGTGTCCCGCCTGCATTACTCTACAAAGGACGAGGAGATTGTAGAGTACATCCGAGTGAAGACCAACTTCAATTGTAGAGTCGAAAGGTTGGAATCGCGCCACCGAGTGAACTTCAATTCCTTCGTGGTGAGGGTTCCAACAGAACATCTTTCTACCTTCACGAAGGAGGAATTCTGGCCGAAAGGTGTTTTGTTCCGCCGCTTTCGTGGCCGGTTACAGGACACCGCGCGGAATACGCTGCCGACTAAGCGCGTCTAATTATAGATATTGTCAAGAAAATGAATTATATAAATATATATTTTTAGTTTAAGGTATTTATAATATGGACTTGTTTTGTTTACATAACAATTGTCTGAAATAAACGATTATTATTATTATTATTATTATTCTCTTTATTCAATTTATTACATCTTTGTCTATATTGTTATTATTAAAATTACATATAAAAAAATACAATGTTAAAAATAACAATATAAAAAAGGCATACAAAACCGAGGCAGGAAAGGCCTAAACCTATTCCTGCATCGGCTAGGACTCCAGAGTAAGGAACCGGCGTACAATACGAGCTGTATCGAGTACGACGGCCTTCTGAATTTTACTCTTGATCCAGGTGCCAAGCGAGAGCTTCTTAAGGTGACGATCGAAGCTCTTCGTTATTAAGCCGTGAACGGAGATCACCACCGGAACAATAATCGCTGAATCCACATGCCACACGTCGGCAATCTCGAAGGCCAAATCGCGATATTTCATAAGCTTTTCATTTTCGGCCTTAACAAGATTACCGTCATGTGGAACGGTGATGTCAACAATTATTGCACGTCGCGCCGACCAATCTACTATTACAATATCAGGTTTATTCGCCAGAATAGTCCTGTCTGTAATAATAGATCGGTCCCAGTAGAGTCTGGCACGGCTGTTCTCAAGAACTGGCAGTGGATTGTACCTGTAGTATGGCACCTCAGATTCGACAAGACCATATTTCAGGGCTAGCTGTTGGTGTACTATCTTGGCTACTTGGTTGTGCCTGTGCAAGTACTCGGAGTTAGCAAGCATAGAACAACCGGAGATAACATGTCTGAGTGACTCTCCGGGACGGTGGCATGCCCGACATATGTCGACCGTACCGTCCTTCAGAATGTATTTCCTATAGTTGTTCGTCTTAATAACCTCGTCTTGTATTGCACAGACAAAACCTTCGGTTTCTCCAAAGAGGTCCCCGAAGCGTAGCCAGTGTACAGAAGCTGCATGGTCAACATCCGGGTCAGTGAGAGCCCGGTAGAATCGACCATGCAATTCCTTGCCCTTCCATATCGTAATGCGATCCTGAATGCTCATAACTACAGGTTTTCGCCAATTCTTGGTTGCCATTGAGAGAGGGGTTAGGGCTTTATCACTCATAACAACTTCTCGATGCATCTCCCCATCCACCTGCATGAAATAATCTCTTAGATTACATATCTCGCGATTGTGTAGGTCCTTAGCATTTAACATGCCACGGCCGCCAAACTTTCGCGGGATATATAATCTCATTACAGATGAACGAGGATGATGCATTCGATGCGCTGTCATCAGCGTCCGGACCTTTCGATCCAGGGCGTCTAGCTCAGTCTGTGTCCACTTGAGTATCCCAAAAGTGTAGGTTAATAGGGGTATAACCCACCCATTATACGCACGAATCTTATTCGCGCCTGATAAAAGACTGTTAAGTACTTTCCTCAGGCGCGTAAAAAATCGCTGAGTAATTGTGTGTTTTATGTCCCCATCATTAATTCCTAGACACTCTGACATACCCAAGTATTTGTATGTTTCACCTTCGGAGAGGGAGCGCAGGGTTGTCCCATCAGACAAATTTAAATTATCTGATGTTATCACCGTTCCCTTCTCTACACGTATGATTGCACATTTTTCCACACCAAAGTCCATTCTGATGTCACTACTAAACTTCTGTGTAATATCCAGTAGTGATCTCAGATGAGCTTCAGTGCGAGCAAAGAGTTTTAGATCATCCATGTAGAGAAGATCAGTGATCCGTGAACCACCTCTCCGAAGCTGATAGCCTAGACCTAACTCCCTCAGTAATGTACTGAGGGGGTTTAGTGCCAAGCAAAACCATAGAGGACTGAGACTATCGCCCTGGAAAATACCTCTCTCTATTTTTACAAGATCGCCAGTAGCAGAAGACCCGCCACATGGATGACAAAGACGTGTGGCCCAGCGACCCATGCACATGCTCAGAAAGTTGCATAAAGTTGCATTAAGAGCCATATTACATTTTGACAGTGATTTTTGCGTAAAATGGCCTATTTTGGCGTTCTCGATCTCGGAAACAAAAATACATTAACAATGTTGACTTATTGAATAGTACAGAATAGCTATTGGCATAGTACATAGCGGCCTCGCTTTTTGTAAAATTTGCTTAACTTTTTAAGTAAACCCAAAATTGCAGAGAAAGATTTTCATAAAATGCGCGCAATCACTTTTTTGAGCTCCTGGATTGTACTACTGTTCCAAACAAATGAAATAAAAAAAATAGAATGTTATTTCTTATATAGTCGTATAGTACATAGCGGCCTCGGAATTTTGAAATATCATTGATTTAATATAGAAAAAAAACATTCCTTTAACCCAAAAAACTTCGAAAATCGCTTTAGGTAAACTGTGAATTTATCGAATTCGTGATAAAATTATTGAGCAAAATTTATACCAGAATAATTGTTACTTCATGAGGAATAAACGATGTATAAATTTGGAGCATGAATTTATTATCTTATGTATATACAAACGATAAATATAACTTCAAAATTACTACAAAATGCGATGCACCGGCCGTTCAAATTTAGTACGGCGCGAGAGCTCGTCAGCGTGAGACCTATGTCGAATTTCTTCGCGCCAATATCGACCGGGCGTCAGAGTATAGTACGACTACCAAGTTTTGATCACGTAAGTACAATTCTTTCTAGTGTTTGTTTTCTATGGAATCTACATAGCTTAGCAACAACATATTGTTGAATTATTCTTAATATTCATTTCATTATTTTCAGCATGGGTCGAAAAGCTCGTAGGTATCAATGTGCATGAAAGTAAAGATGTACATAATGTGTATAAAATAAAGCAAGGTACTTCTTTCCTCAATCATCATCATCATCAGCCTGCATCAACCCACTGTTGGATATAGGCCTTTCCCAATACTTTCCACCATATTGTCTAAGTCTGGGTGTTTTCTATGTATCATAAGTATATATTTACAAAAAGAAAAAATGTATTTCCGTATGAACATCTGTTGCCTAGCACCCATAACACAAGCTTCGCTTGCTTTTTTTTATACCACCAGCGTGGTAAACAAGCATAAGGCCCGCCTGATGGAAAGCAGTTACCGTAGCCTATGAACGACTGTAACACCAGAGATAATATAAGAGGCATCACACGCAACGCGCGTGTGATGCTTCTTATATTATATTCAATATAAATTATATTAAATATAATATAAGATTATATAATAAATAAATATTGTCAGACAAATTACACAGCGCCATCTAGCCCCAAAGTAAGCGAAGCTTGTGTTATGGGTACTAGACAACTGATACATACGTAAATACAGTTTTGTCAAAATTCATCCTCAACCCCACGGATCGAGAAGCCGCATTGAGATCGTTTAACATTCGACTAAGATCCTCCAGCGATTCAGCCATTTTCTTTCCTCAATACACCTATTTAATATAATACTCATTTATATTTTTATTCGGCATTAATAACAATAATGGAACTGTTTCAGAATTAATAACTTCACTGCCAAGAAAACATTACGATGGATAAAGAAAATATTCCGACATCATCGATTGAGGTGCGGTATGATTTTCTTTTCTCTTACCATCTATCGACATGGGAATCGTTTTCGAGGTAATTTGGGGTGCAGATCACGAGAATGAGCTCAATTCGTTTCGGTAATGAGATGACAAGATTTTGAACACATCTGTTCATCTCATCATCATTTTCTACAATCAATAGTGGCTAATTCACACTACATAGTTCGAATAACATTCTGACTGATGAAAAAGCGTAAGGAACTTTGTTTTCGTCGGGGATCCCACGACGAAAAACAGATTTTTTTTTTTTCTTTATATAGTTATCCTGGTTGCATCCCAGGCTTCGGCATTCGAGTCTGGGATTCACATATCTCATTGATTTGTGTGATTTAACTCCGGGGTGGGTTTTGATGTACGATTGCCACTTAACCTAATCTGATGTGCCACTTTTTTTTTTTTCTTTTTTTTTTTATACTACGTCGGGTGGCAGACAAGCATGCGGCCTGCCTGATGTGAAGCGGTTACCGTAGCCATATTAACGCTTGCAACATACAATATTGCTCGCGCGCCGCCACCCCCGCTGCCAACGCAGCATCTCCTTCCTTTCTTTCTGGTGACCTCACTCACTCGCAGGAACACAACAATCCTCAAGAAATTGTTATTTGACTGCGGTATTCTGTGAGGTGGAGGTACATTCCCCAGTCGGGTAGCTTACAATTACGCTCCCTACCTCTCTTTTCGCCAGAGCTTCGTTTGTCACTCAGCAGGGTGCACCACGTGCAGGTGAAGTTGGCTTTGGTTCAAAGATGTTGATGAACCACTTACACCCCAAAACTTTTGCCGCAGCCTCATTAGCTTATTGGCAGGGTGCACCATGTGTAGTCGAGGCCAGTTTTAAATTTTGAAAAACCCTGAATCACGTTTTTTTTATTATTTTCATTTTTGACTTAACGTTATTTTTAATTATTTTAATTTAAGACTTTTTACTTACCTAGTTAATAAAAGATACTTTTTTTAGTTAATAGAAGATTTTATCATTCGAGGTTCTGAGGTTTCGACTCTACGATGATAAGTCAGTCAGTCAAACTCTCTCTTTATATGAAAGTATAGATATACTAACTGTCAAATTCATAAATCACTGGTGAATTGGCGTGATTTAACTTAGTTTATTTTTATTTTAGATACCTAAAGGCCACGACGTTCTTCTTTGTTTGAAAAATTTCATTAATATCATAGACGAAACGACCAATACCAGCACTTGAGGAGATAGATACGTGGACAATAGAAACAGAATCAGGGATTGTAAGTATGAACAAAATCATTTAGAAGCTGAAGCTGTTATATTCATTTCAGATTTTATTAATAATAATAATTGTTTCAGGTAACAGACTACGTAGTTCAAGAACGGAGAATAATTGATTTTCATTCTTTTTTAAACAGTTGTTTGATCATGGTGGAACATCACACCAAAACCATGGATTGATTTGATAGAAATTTGGCAAATAAGTAGTTCTGATTAAAGTTGTTTTACACTCCCATGTAAATTGTTACTAGTTTTATTCTTATCCATAATTTTAATCTAAAACCAAAAAGTACCTAGATAAATAAGGATTAGGTAATAAAATAAATTTTATTTTTAATAAAAATCATCTGTCTCATTTATGGTACATATAATCTGTTTTTTCCCATACTAAATCCATGACACTCTAAAAATGTGTAGATACAACTATAACAAATTACTTCTTAAGTAGAAATACTAAAAAAATACGAAACTAGAGAGAAAGTATCAAAATCGCTTATTCGTAATTTCAACATAGAAATTATGAGGACTCGTGACCCACGTGACCGTCGGGACGCTTCAATACCGAATCTCGCATAGTGCAAATGTGTGATAGGGCTCTTAATTTTATGCAACTGTAAAACTCGCCTGAGCCATGCATGGGGCACAGAGTCGTACGCCTTTTTATAGTCAATCCATGCCACTGCGAGGTTCTTTCTGCTACGGCGTATCTGTTGGCAAACAGCCATGTCAACTAGGAGGAGTTCCTTAGTACCCCGGGACCCAGGTCGACATCCGTTCTGAGTCGCAGATATTATTTTATTTGAGTAAATAAAATCTGAGATTTTGTTTCTCAGAACCGATGTCAGTAACTTGTACATAGTTGGTAGACAAGTTATCGGTCTATAATTTCTGGGTTCCGTGGTACTACCTGACTTATAAATTAAATGGGTCATCCCAGTTGTCATAAAGTCCGGGAGAGCACACTGCTCGAGCGCGTCCTGGAATTGATCCGCAAGACAGGCGTGACATTTGGTGAACCACTTGAGCCAGAAATTGTGCAATCCGTCAGGACCTGGAGATTTCCAATTCAACGTTCTACGAATTGCACAACTTATGTCCAAAGCATTAATAGTTATTTCTCCCATTGTTGGCAGAAAGTTATACGCCTGTGTGACAGTATCAATCCAGTCACCCTCATTATGTTCGACGGGCACTGACCAGATACCCCTCCAGAAATTTATCATTTCATTTGGTGTCGGTAAGTCAGTGACAGTCGGTATTATTATTATTATTATTATTATTATAAAAATCCAACCAATGTCAGGATTTTTGATCTTAGTTTTATCCCTAAGACCAGAAAACAAAGGCTCTCGCAAATTACGATTACGTTTACAGTTCTTTAGTAGATGATGAGCGTCTTCTATCTTATCACAAACTGTACAGTTATGGGAGTCATTTTTACTCATTAGTGCCTTGTCTCCATTCTATCTACCAGCATGGCGCACTCCCTTATCTGGGATCGCAGGAGTCCAAGCATATTGAACATAAGCTCTTTGAATGTCCGTAATTCTTCGGCCACCCTGGCGACCGTAGTGGATGACCCGACACTGAGCTGCGCCTCAAGATCAGCCATCCTCTTCTGGAAGCATTCCT
The DNA here is from genome assembly GCA_937001555.2 of Hypsopygia costalis. NCBI lineage: Eukaryota > Metazoa > Arthropoda > Insecta > Lepidoptera > Pyralidae > Hypsopygia > Hypsopygia costalis. Next base: position 28,626 of record CAKZJR020000001.1, on the reverse strand, counting down.
CAAGGTTCTTCTGAGCAGTTTGTATGTCTTCAAGCTTCGACATTGTGTTGATGTGTAAACAGTGCAGTGACAGTGATAACTATGTGGTATGTGGCAGGTGGTGTTGGCTAAAGCACTTATTTACTCACATAAAACTGTTGCAAATGTAAGTACAGCTAATTTATAGCCTGATTTACTGATTATGGCCAAAATAAACTCTAAATGTACAGTAAAGTAATTAAATTAAAATTTCCCAAATAAAAGACAACTGTTTAGTTTTTTACACCTACCGCCAAAAATAATGGACCACAGTTCACATCGTGTGAGTTTAAGAATTACTGTAAAAGTCAAGGAATCCACCACGTGACGTCGGCTCCGTATCATCCACGTACAAACGGCCTTGCAGAACGTCTTGTAAGAACATTCAAGTCCAGAATGACGTCCACTGAAGGGAGTATTAAGCAGCAGCTCTACGAATTTCTATTCTCATATAGAAATACTCCTCACGCCACGACTGGTAAATCTCCGGCCCAACTTATGTTTGGTCGACAATTAAACTAATATTCGACCTAACCGCAGACGGATTCTACAGTATCAACAAGTCCAGGAAAATATAGCCGCATCTTCTCCAGACTTTCAGGTTGGGGACAGCGTGTTTATAAAGACTCATTTGGAAAAAACATGGCAACCTGCTACAGTCGCAGCACGTACTCACAAGTACTCTTACATTGTCACTACTCCCAGTGGGGAAGAGAAACGACGCCACGCTGATCACATTCGGTCTCGATTACCAGAGCTACCAGCTGCTTGTTTACCGACACCAGCTTTGAATTCACCTGTAAATAGTCAGCCTGATCAGCCGTCATCAGTTTTCTACTTCATGCTCACCGCTAGGAAGAGATTCCACTGAAATTGAAAAGTTGTTGCCTGCAATGCTGCCATGTTCACGGACAAATCGAGACTCAGACAATTACTCTTCAGAGCCTCTAAACCCGATAACGAGTACCCCACCATCATCCTTAAACGGAACGGACTTCGTGACACCACATTCAGGTGATGAGGCTCAGGTCCAGTGTTGCACCGTGCACAACGCACGACCAGACCTCCTCGCCGCCTTATAGAGGAGATGTGACTTTAGGTGAGAGGGGAGGAATGTTACAAACTCTTTCATATTATAAATCTATTGTATGATTGACTAGCCTATGGTTTGACGTGTGTCAATAAAAATATAATATTAACTTCAGCTATGCCTTTATTTTATGATTTTACGTTATATTAGTATACCTTATTGTTTGAAAGCAAATGTAGATGAGAATAAACGAAATAATAAAGAGATTCAGTTATTTCGCATTCAATAATTCATTAAATATTTTTCATCAAAACATACAAAGAATTAAGATCAAAACTTCATGAAATAGAAATATTAATTAACTCGCGTAAGCTGGATATAATGTGTTTTAGTGAAACATTTGTTAGGTAGCAGGATGGAGATACCCGGATATAGGTTAGCGACTTCATTCTGCCGCAATAAATCCAGAGGTCGTGCATATACGTACGTATTGTGTGTACGTAAAAAATTAAATAAACTACAAAAAATTTGATTGCATTAATTGTTTGGCGACAGGACTTTCTTTTGAATGATGAGGTATTTTACTACCAGAATTAAAGTTTATAATTATATGGGCGCCCGGAATGAATAAGAAAACATACAATTAAAGGTCAAAAATGAATTTATTTTTTCTCAAAATATTCTTTTTCATTTGATTAAACCAATTTTGAAAACTTTTGTGCCACTCCTCCGTGGTGACCTCGGAAACGTGTTTTTCATACCCTTCGACTACCTCTTCTGGTGATGAAAACCGTTGACCGCAAAAGAGGTTCATAAGTTCTTCTTTTTCATCTTCTAAAATTCGTTTGTCTGTCTGACCGTGTGGGGACTAGCATTGTCGTAGTGCAAGATGATACCGCGTTTACGGTTATTTTTACGAAGTTCGTCAATAATTTCCGGCAAACAAATGGTCGTGTACCAGTCGCCATTCACGGTACGACGATTCTCTAAAGCAACAGTAGCCAGGTGTCCAGTTTTATTAAAAAAAGAAGCAATCATCCGCTTATATGCACTTTTCATACGCGTCGCTTTGGTTGGTTTCGGATCATCTTGAAAGACCCATTCGCCCGATTGCTGCTTTCTTTTGGGATCGTAGCAATAAATCCATGTTTCGTCACCTGTTACTATGTCCCACACAAAATTTGACGCACGTTTGTTAAATCTGGTAATCATGGCACTGCACAAGGTGGCGCGGTCCGTTTTTAGAGCCTCGGTCAAATTGTGTGGGACCCACTGCCAGCACAGCTTTCTCACACCCAAATGTTTGGGTAGGATTGATTCTATTTGACCTAGCATGCCTATGTATAAGGAGGCGCGAATCTCATGGTAGGTCCCATGCCCGTCTGTTTCAATCATACGGCTGTGTGTCGTATGATTGAATTGCATCGATGTTTTTGTTGTTCACAGCGGTATACAGGCAACCATCGCGAGATCGATGAGAAAATTTTTGACGTAACAATGAGGAAGTGTAATGTTACAATTGAAATATCTTGTACAGTCATCAGTTTATTACAAGATAAAATAGAATTTACAAATTTACAATTGAGATTATAAAAAATTGTAATAAATCGTCATAATTAAATTGGTCCAGAGTGTCCATTGATCCAGACTTGCCGAGGCTCATGGAGGCTAAGGAGAAGTAGCGGGTCACACGAAAGAGCGTCTGAAAATAGTGATACGTACGCTCGTGATGACATGATAGCAGTAGAAGTAAAATGTCGAATAGTAGAAGTGGTAGAAGTCCCGCAGCGTATAAGAGACCCAATGGACAGTGCTCCCGTGTGTGCAATGCATTAACGACATGAGACGAAACCAGTGCAGCAAGGGATTACTCAAGAGTAATCCCTTGCTGCACTGGTTTCTTCCGCATCTCATCATCATCACAACTGTACTTGTACATTTTCCCAGAAATATTAAAGAATTGTAGCTAGAAACCTATCAAAAATATACATTTAAATGAAAAACTTTATTCTGTTCTGTGAATCAATTAAACAAGACGTAAAGCGTCATCTGTTATGAAAGAAAATAATGAATTATCATTTTCTTTATTAAAATAGAACATTAATCTACAGTTTTTAATGTGAAAAATATACAGAAGAATCTAATTAACATGATAAAATAGATAAAACTTTTAATTTATAAAGTAAGTAGTTTGTATTACCGTTTGGTGCGGCACGGCGAAGATGAGATTTCTTGGGATTGAACGAGCCCAGCCCAGCGGGCTCTGTTAAAAGAGGTTCTCCACTGACGCGCTTTATCGGCTTACTAATCTACTTTCGGTTAGGAAGTTATATCTTATTCATGTTGTACTGAAAACGCATAAATCCTTACCTTACATAGCTGACACCAAGGGAGCTGGAAGGAGGAAAAATTCTGTTGTACAGGTACCAGTGAGTAAAAACTACGTTTGCTTCGAATATAATACCCGTTCTGCTTACCTTTACAATAAAGTAAATAAACAAATATAAATATACTCAAAAAAATACTATGAATGTAAAAAAAATATTACTAATTTTATCAAACCTTTAAACTACGATGAGATGGAGAAATTTTTGCAATCTCAACAATAGATAGAATCACAAAAAAAGAAATAATAATAAATTAAATAATAGAATTTTAAATACCTAATAACAAATTAATCACATAACACAATTTTAATCAATAACTAAGAACGTATAATAGAATTTGGAACGTTAATGAATAAAATAAATAATAGAACTTTATATATAAATTAAGGAATTAAATATTACAATTTTAAATATTAATTGATAAATTACTTAACAGTATTTTAAATAATAATTCAAAATTAAATCAGACACTTGCCACTACACATCATACACTTGCCCACACACAATACACACACACATACATACACATGGAAGAGTGGCGTCTCCTGGTACAGGCAACAAGCTTAAAAGGAGACTTCAGTCACTTGTATAATATTATGTAATTGTTAAGGAAATAAATTATTATTATTATCTTTCTATTATTTTTCTTAATTCACGTGTCAAGCCCGGTCGTTTGATAGGCGTGCGCGGGGATATGGATCCAACGCGTAGAGGCCCGTTTGAGAAGTTTGATGTGATGTTGTACGCCCGCCGTAAGCCGCTCCAGAATATGTCAATGGAACGATATACCCATGAGCAGGTCACGACAGGCGTTGAGACTATTGCGAGGTGTGATGGAAAATAAATGGGCTATGAAGATGAGATCGGGGTGAACTAATTACCGGGCTATTACAGAAGCGGGACGGACGCCTGCCATAACTGCTTTTATTGCTAGTTACTTGCGGCAGGCGGTGGCTTGCCACTCACTAGATGGGCCCCCGAAATGCCAGGAAAACGGCCGGGGGCAACACCGGTGTGAGTGACTCAGGGATGTCGAGAGGTGTGCTGCGCTTTCTTCGAAGTTACTCGCGGCGTGATGCCCTTTAACACTTCCACCCCTGGAGCATATAGCTATATACTTGGGACTATATATTTATAAACTTGGGACTATCTTGACATTGGCAGCTAATTTTAATTACTAAATGATTTCTATTTAGGTTTTTATTTATCACATTCCATGTAAAATTTAATGTTTATATCCGAGCTAATAAAAGAAATTATTACAGGTACCTACGTTTGTTGCAAATTATTTTGTATCTCTTTTTAATCACGGGTCAAGCCCGGTCATTTGATAGGCGTGCGCGGGGATATAGATCCAACGCGTAGAGGCCCCTTTGAGAAGTCTCATGTAATGTTGTGCGCCCGCCGTGACCCGCTCCAGGATATGTCAATGGAACGACATACCCATGAGCAGGTCTCGGCAGGCGTTGAGACTATTACGAAGTGTGATGGAAAATAAATTGGTTATGGAGATGAGATCTGGGTGAACTAAATACCGGGATATTACAGAAGAGGGACGCACGCTTGCCGTAACTGCTTTTATTGCTAGTTACTTGCGGCAGGCGGTGGCTTGCCACTCACTAGATGGGCCCCCGAAATGCCAGGAAAACGGCCGAGGGCAACACCGGTGTGAGTGACTCAGGGATTGGGACGGGGGCCCACCACACATTCCCACCACTGTATCTCCTGTGTAGCCAGGATTAACAGCGGCGACCGCCAAAAAAGGCAATGAACAATGAAGTCCATTGCAGTCCCAGGGGTAAAACTACGGCTGCCTTGGAACTCACAACGAATTTAATCAGAAGAATTGACTCAGGGATGTCGAGAGGTGTGCTGCGCTTTCTCTGAAGTTACTCGCGGCGTGCCCTTTAACACTTCCACCCCTGGAACATAGAGCTCTAGCGGCTCCTCTCTGGACGGCCAATGAAGGCAAGCTAGAGCTCAGAGTCCTGCGGGCCTTTTTGTGTTTACACTCCGACCGATGAAGACACGTCGGAGACGAAGGCGCTGACCGACTCTCTGGAGACTCGGATCCGTGGTGTCGCTACTCACACAACAGCTCGTCACAAGCTGCCCTGCGGACTGTTGCAAATTAATGTTAACTAATTTAATTCTAGTAGGCCTATTATAGCGATGGTTTATCGCTATATCAGGGCTACCAGTATTAAATTAGTATATTTTTATCTATTGAATATCTAAATCTATTTAATATATATTTAATCCCTATTTTCTTTGGTCGCGGCTACACGCGTGAACGGCTAGATCGATTTCGATAATTCTTTTTTTGTTGTATTTGTTACTGTCACGAAAAAGTTCTTAGGAAAGAAAAAAATAAGAAACTTTCGCGGAAAATTAGAAGACAGCGAGCTCGAAACTAATCCAATTTTCATAGTTAAGAAGAGAGGTCAACATCTGTCGGGTCAGCTAGTGTTATATAAAATTATACTTACTGATCGTTAATGGACACAACGATCCTCAAACACATTGCTATTTGGCTGAGGTATTCTGTAAGGGAGAAGTACTTCCCCCAGCACTCTTTCGCCAGAACCTCGTTTAATGAACGGCGTAGTGTACATGTGCAGGTGAGGTTGCCTTTGGCTATATTTTTTTTTTACACTACATCGGGTGACAGACAAGCATTCGGCCCGCCTGATGTGAAGCGGTTACCGTAACCGTATTAACGCTCGCAACATAATATATCACTTGCGCGCCGCTACCCCCGCTGCCAGCGCAGCATCTCCTTCTTTTCTGGTGATCTCACTCACTCGCAGGAACACAACAACCCTCAAGGGAATTGTTATTTGGCTTCGGTATTTTGTGAGGTGGAGGTACATTCCCCAGTCGGGTAGCTTACAATACGCTCCCTACCTCTCTTTTCGCCAGAGCTTCGTTTGTCAGTCAGCAGGGTGCACCACGTGCAGGTGAAGTTGACTTTAGTTCAAAGATGTTGATAAACCACTTACACCCCATAAATCTAAACATGGAGATGAAACACTTACAGCTAAACTTATTTTCTATGCCATTGGGCCCTTGAGGTTAAGTGCCCTTAAGGGCCCAATGGCATATATACTCGTACATTGTAACTGCACACAACAGAGAGAATGGTTCAGGGTCACCAGATGTCACCTATCAGATAAGATAATAATATGCAACAAGTTCATGACATTACCGATACCCTGTTCTACTTTAATCAGAATTATATACTTTCTGTAAAAGTGGTACAACTCAAAAAACACAATTTTGAAAAAAATCGTGTATTATTTGCATCAATATATTATTACATGAAAGGCATTTTGAATAGGTACACTGATATTGCAAAATTTAGCAAAATTGTCAAAATGAGAAGTTACATTAATTGACACAATAAAATAATTGTTTTACTGTTTAATACTTTCTTTTTTTTATTTTATTTGTAGGTAGAGTATTGCACCAGTGCATCCTTCCCGTCAAATAGCTACGGTAATGTGGTGAGGTTTCTACGGTTAGTGAAGGAAAAGACTTTCTTCTGAAGTTATATCGTTGTATTCAATTCAGTACGCACATACACAATTTATCAACAGTTCCACAATTACAAAGTTCACTGTCACAATGCTTGGTCTCTTATAATTTACACATATATCCGAAAAGGGACAAAGCCATGCGAGCGTGTACGTTTCCCGCAAAAGATGTTAGACGACTGCGCGGCTGGGAACTTTCCGTCACTTTCCTTTCCGCGCACGTTGCTAAGTGCAAAATGCTTACATAGCAACACGTGTGCGGCCACAGTAATAAATAAATATATTTTTCTTACTCATTTATAAAAAAAGAAAAAATACATGGACCCAGGTGGTCGAATGCCGATAATGTCGCGGGTTAGATCCCAACATTAGACAAATATTGTGTGCATGAACATCTCTGTTTGTCTTGGGCTGGGTGTTTTCTATGTTTTATATGTATGTATTTACAAAAAAATGTATTTAAGTATACTTAATATCAGTTATCCCGTATCCATAGTAAAAGGAAACTAAGCTATGCTTATGCATTAATACGGACTATCTATTTATATTTTACTATGGATAGGGACTAGATGGCAGTGTGAAATTTGTCCTGGAATATTTATTTATTTTGTTGTGCAGTTGTGCAATGGTGTCATTTAACTCGAAACAAATGTTAAAAACGATATAACTCGAGTTATATCCCTTTTCATCGAAGGTACTTAATTATCTTTGCAAAATTAGAAGATTAGCGAAGTGTATAAATAGTCGTGCGTCACTTAAAACTCCAGGTTTTCAAGAACATCAGTCAAAATGAAGCTGGTTTTTGGGCTCATGCTTATAACGTTCGTAGCTGCGAGCGACGGTAATTATAATTTATTTTACTATTTCTATCCGGCGTATACATAGGTCACACTAAAAGTTTCCGGAACTGGCCATTTATAAACAATATTTAAAAAGTAATTACAACATTTGAAAATGGAACTTATTGGCTGTAGAATGCAGTTTGTTTCATCTGACTATCAATTGTTTTTACATTTTGGCGCTATTTTAAAAATTGCGTGTCTACATTAACAGGGATTTAACTCCAGAAAAATTTCGTAGTATGATTTTCTTCGATTTTAAGGGTAATTTGACAGCTCAAGACCATCTCTAAGCATCATTTTCCTTTTGGCGATGAAGCACCACGCAAGACTACTATTTATAACTGGTATGCAGAATTCAAGCGCAGTCGTATCAATCTCAGTGACGAATCTCGCGATAGTCGCCCGTCCACCGCTGTGAACAACAAAAACATCGATGCTGTGTGCCGTATGATTGAAACAGACAGGCATGTGACCTACCATTAGATTCGCGTTTCCTTAGACATAGGCATGCGTCAAATACAATCAATCCTACACAATCATTTGGGTGTGAGAGAGCTGTGCTCGAGGTGGATCCCACACAATCTAACCGAGGCTTAGAAAACGGACAGCGTCACTTGGTGCACTTGGTGCCATGCTTACCAGGTTCAACGAAGGTGCGTCAAATTTGGTGTGGGACATAGTAACAGGTGACGAAACAGGGATTTATTGCTACGATCCATCCCAAAACAAAGCAGCAATCGCGCGTAAGGGTTTTTCAAGGTGAGTCGAAACCAACCAAAGCGGCACGCGTGAAAAGTGCATCTAAGCGGATGATTGCTTCTTTTTTTTTAATAAAACTGGACACGTGGCTACTGTTGCTTTAGAGAATCGTCGTACCGTAAATAGTGACTGGTACACGACCATTTGTTTGGCGGAAATTATTGACGAGCTCCGTAAAAATAACCATAAACGCAGTAATCTTGCAACACGACAATGCTACTCGTAGCTCCCACACGGCAGAATCAGAATCAGAATCAATTTATTTGTTAAACATAGGTGAAATGTTTACAAGTGTACGATGTTGTTTACAATAATGGTACCTCTATGTTTTGCCGTCAAGCATACACATTTTTAGAAATAAATCGTATTATAATATACACATACATAGCTGGGCAGATATATAATATTATAGCAAAGTACAAATTTCATATTATATTACAGTATGTCAAACTATGTATATTATGTCTTTGTATTATGTCAATGTATATTATAGTCAAATTATAACAAAATTTTAATAGTCAACAAAATTATCAATAGAAACCAAAAAAGTATCATCTATCTATCATTCAAATAATCGTTAATGGAATAATAACATTTGTCAATAAGCAATGCCGATAATTACATCTTAAATTTTAATATGTATATATCTGTGGGAATTTTATTATAAATTTTTGCAGCCATACCTAAAACATTTTTATGAAATAAGCTCGTATTGCATTTTTGTGTCATAAGTTTGTATATGTGCTGTACACGCGATGGATTTCTTCGCACATCTGATAGATTCCGGCCAGACAGACATACGAATTTTTATGGTGAAAAACGTAGAACTTATGAGCCATTCTGCATACTGTCCAAACCTGGCACATTGTGACTTTTTTCTGTTCCCAAAAATTACGAACCAATTAGGTGGTCAACGATTTTCATCACCAGAACAGGCTGTCGAAGAGTATGGAAAACACGTTTCTGACGTCACCACGAAGGAGGGGCACGAAAGTTTTGTAAATGGGAGAATATTTTGAGAAACAATAAATTTCTTTTTGACCTTTAATTTTTGGCAATACAAAAAAAAGAGATCTGGTGGACGAACGTATGCGACATACATTCTAATCATTGACCTATCATCCAATTAGATGTCGAGTTTAATACAAATTTCATGAAAAAATTGTCAAATTTTTTAAAACTCAGTCGAATTCCAATTTTTGTCAATAGTTGGCGTTTTGGAGGTGTAAGTGTTTCATTCAGATCTTTGAACCAAAGCCAACTTCACCTGCATGCGGTGCGCCCTGTTGACTGACAAACGAAGCTCTGACGAAAAGAGAGGTAGGGAGCGTAATTGTAACCGACTGGCGAATGCACCTGCACCTCACAGCATACCGTAGCCAAATAACAATTCCCTTGGGGGTTGTTGTGTTCCTGGGAGTAAATGAGGTCTCCAGAAAGGGAAAGGAAGGATGCTGCGTTGACAGCGGTGGTAGCTGCGCGCGAGCGATATTTTATGTTTCGAGCGTTAATATGGCTATGGTAACCGCTTCACTTCCGGCGGTATGCTTGTCTGCCACCCGACGTAGTATAAAAAAATATATATATTTATTGTGTATGATTGGATTCTGAAAGACGCTATGATTTTGATCTTGACATAATATAGTATGAAACACTGCTCTGATATAATACGAACATGTAATCCGTCCGTCCTTTCGTCTAAACCGAAACTCGCGTGTGACTTATAATGAAACAGATTCAGCACTATTATACAAAATACTCAAATCTCGAGTTATAAAACAATGGATTTATAAGACATTCGGGGACCCTGAACCTAACAAAAACCTCGTAGTGGTCCCGCGAATAAAAAAAACTGCTCTAATTAATACCATTCAACATCGTATTCTACCTTTATGTAAATGTATTCGTATAATGATAAATGTTGAGTAATTGCCTACTCAATCCTAATAACTATAATCTAACTTACATACTAAACTTACCCGATTCCGGACGCTGGTTCACCGTAATCCAGACGGGCTCACGCAGACAGGAATAAGGGTTTAAGGACAGGAAAATATATCCAAGGTCGCCCAGCGATCAATCACTCATTGTTAACACTGTCTAAACTTTCGACGCGTCCCGGCGGTCGATCCGCGGTCCAGCGCGGTTCCAGAAGTTAAAACACGAACTCCAGGTTCGTGTTTTAACTTCTGGAATTCCCGTATGTGCTGTAGCTTATCCGGAAGCTAAGCACAGCAACAAAACCCCGGCGATCCAGAAGCGCCCCACGCACCGCCACGTTGCTTAGGTTATATTTTTGTCAGCCCTGCGAGTCCATCCAGCGAACTACGGGCGACCACTATCGACTGCTACGCGAACTCCAGGTCGCGAGACTACCGTATGTGCTGCGAGGCCTATCCCGAAGCAACACAACACAACAACCGCTTTCCAGAACGGGGAGTCTATGCAGCGGCCTACCAGCGACCATTAGCGACTATGTGAGACTACCGACTGCTACGCGCGCGCCCCCTGACGGCGCGCACCGGCGAAACGAGTGCTGCCAGTCAGCAAGCTCGATTACGCCCTAACTAACAATCGATTAGTTTCCAGAGTTGATTTTAAATCCAACAATAAATACGAATACATTTATATAAAGTCACGTATAGAGCGATTAACATAACAGCCCTTGCTGATTCCAGACGCCTGGAACGGTATGCAGGATCCGGATAATTCAACCTTATACCATCATAAGCCAGCCCCTGCAATCATTGGAGGCGTATTTGTTCTTGAACGTACTCACACATACATGGTGGCACTCATACAGGGGGTCATCGCAAGAGGTATATTTTGCGGAGGCTCCTTAATCTCCCAGAGAACTGTGCTCACGGCCGGTCACTGCATCAGGGGAGCTTTTAGTAATGGTTCCCTTAAGAGGTATGTTTTATTTGAAATATCTTGTGATATTGAGCCAGCGTGGCGAGCGTGGCTACGCTGCCACTTGAGTATAACGACAGTCTGTTGAAAAGACGATGGCGGGATATAAATAAATATATCATTTATTGTTACGTTGCGAAGATTGTAAGTCAAATATCTTTTGGGGTGTAAGGTGTTCATCAACATCTTTCACCCAAAGCCGACTTTACCTGTTGTTGCGGTGCACCCTGCTGACTGACAAACGAAGCTCTGGCGAAAAAAGAGGTAGGGACCGTAATTGTAAGCTACACGACTGGGGGAATGTACCTCCACCTCACAGAATACCGCAGCCAAATAACAATTCCCTTGAGGGTTGTTATTTTCCTGCGAGTGAGTGAGGTCACCATAAAGGAAGGAGATGCTGCGTTGGCAGCGGGGGCGGCGGCGAGCGAGCAATATTTTATATTGAGAGCGTTAATATGGCTACGGTAATCGTTACACATCAGGCGGGTCGTATGTTTGTCTACCACGTAGTATATAAAAAAAGTCAAATACGAAAAGCTTCCAAGTCTTACAAATTTCTTCTGATTAAATTCTTTGTGAGTTCCAAGGCAGTCGTAGTTTTACATATGACTCCAGTGGACTGTAGTTGACTTCATTATTTATTGCCTTTTTGGTGGTCGCCGCTGTTAATCCAGACTACATAAGAGACACAACGGTGGTAATGTTCAGTTTTGTCTTGTTGTAAAGGGTGAAAAAAAAGTAAAGCTACAATTTTGTTCACCTATAGACCTTGTTTTAGACGTTAAGATTTCTTAGAGGTCTTGGCTTTATTAACGATGGTCATATAGTATATCATATTACGAAATTAAGAATCTTTATAATTTTAAGATCCCTCCGTGGTATAGTCGGCACCCGGTACTGGAATGAAGGTGGTACTGAGTACGCGTTCTCACGCAACATTACTCACCCACACTACGTGCCGGGCACCATCACGAACGATCTCGGTCTTCTCATCACCACCACCGAGGTGGTGTTGTCTGCTACTGTGTCCATTCTGCCAATGAACTTCAACTTCCAAGGACCTGATGTGGCAGTCACAGTTGCCGGATGGGGAAGAACTACTGTAAGTAAATTAATAAAATATCTTTGTAACCAAAAACCACCTACCAACTAGCAAACGATGCAATGGCGAAAGAGCGTGTTGTATCAGGCGTAGAAAGTATACTTTCAGTTTGAAAGCTACCGAACCGCACTATTTAAATATTTATTCTAGGTATTTACGATTCCATTATTTTGGAAAAATGAGTAAATATTATTCATTAAATAATTGACCGTTATTTGATGCTTAATTGGTTTGAGAAAGGCTCTTCCTGTTTTTTGCCTACCTCCTTCTACCCGTAGCCTGCCTGCCGAGACCTGCTATACCCATGAGCAGGTCTCGATAGGTAATGGAACTATTTCCATTGATGTATCTTGGAGCGGGTCACGGCGTGTGTAGAACATTACAACTTAACTTCTCTAAGGGGCCTTTACGCGTTGGAAGCTTATCCCCGCGCACGCTAATCAAATGACCGTGCATGACCCGTGTAGTACATAGAGATAAAAATTAAAATTATACTTACAAGATTTTGTAGTAAACACTTACATGCGTTCTTAGATGCCTGCGCTCGGCGAAAAACAGGACGCCAATAAGCTTTTAGCTTTGGGTCGAGCAAGTCCCCACTTGCTCTCACCCTGCCTACGGGTAGATAGTGAGAGTGAACCGGATGTGCATATGTCAGTGAGACGTCAGTAGGTTACTTTTGGGACAATCAGCCCACCAAAAATTAAAACCCAGAATATAGAGCTCATTTCATTCGCTCTATATTCTGGGTTTTAATTTTTGGTGGCCTGATTGTCCCAAAAGTAGACTGTAGAGTGCTACCTGTCTATTTGGAAAGAATAATGAAACACTTACCAATAATTATTGCTCAACCCGACTCAGAACACCCGTTCAGAAGCTGCACACTCACTCACACATACATACATTGTAACAACACTGCACTAGAAGTAAGTACAAATTAATATCCCTGTCTACTTGGAAAGAAAAATCTTGCCAACATTGATTGTTCAATCATGCTTGTTAAGGGGTTATGGTTGGAGATAAAAAAATTGAATATACCAGCTGGTATATTCACTCTTCTCATCATTTAAGTAAAAAATAAAACCACGGCATGTTTAATAATTTGTTATTTTATTTTTAAAATCTTACACTAATCATATTTTAACAAGGAATTGTCTTGACACCACTTTTTTAAACAAAGCACATTTTTCAAAGCACACATTTTTTTATGATAAATACAATTAAGCACTTGACCATTCTGTTTACAGTAATTTTCATATAATTTTAATAACTTGGGACAACCTTTTTCACCCAATTCTATTATTTCGCAATCTTTACATAATTCTTGAATCCATGCAACCTTCTCCAATCCCTTTGTCAAGATATTTTTGCCATATAAGTATGGAATTATAACTCTTCGAAATTCTCGATAATCCATAAAACCTTCCTTCCAATTAAGCCCCCTATTGTTTTCTAACCATCGTACATGCTTTTTTTCTTCATTAGTTAGAGTTTTAAAAGAATATGGCGCTTTAATCAGAAAGGTTTGTGTGTAGTCTTTTGTTGCAATTGATAATTCTTTGATAATAAATTGATTTTTCAAATCCTTAAACCCTTGTAAGTCCGCGATTATGGTGTTAGAATTCATGATATCTTCTTTACAATATTGCTCAAAGGTTTGTACTCAAATATGCAATCGTTTAGAATAAGACAGTATGCAGCTGTATTATCAGGTATGTCTTGATCGGATTCGATTTCGACTCTCACATCGATTGATCCTTTTAACATTTCATGCTGTCGAGAACAGTCGATAACGAATAATGGAGCTATGTCTTTAAATTCTTTCAATCCCATCAACGGTTCTGCACGGCGTCCGTGATAAGACTGGTGAAATCTTGCGTACTGCTCATATATTAATGTATATTTGTTATCGGAGAAGCTAATATTTAAACCTTCATATGGGTAATACGAAGAATTCAGGAATACTCTCACATCACGAATATGACAATGGTCGAATTCTGCCATCGACGTTGTTGCATTGTTTTTACGGTTTGTTTGTAAAGCGATAATAACAAATCTCGGTTTCTCTATCTGAGATGAAGTTTTAATAGACCATGTATGTTTCCGGGTTTTGGGTAATAATGGATACTCATACAAATCCCAGTTGCGAAACGCAACAGTTATCGCCCGATCTTTTTCTAAATGTTTTAGTAAATTGATTCTTTCGCGGTCTGACACTCTAACATGAGGAACTCGCCAAACTATTTTATTTATAATTATATCTTCCACAACCTCTCCAGTATTTAATAGTAGTGAATTGATATTTGTATTACTTCTCAATAGTACTAATTCATGTTTACAGTTTATTATTATTTTTTCATAATCTTCAGCGAAACCCAATATTTTATTCAGCGGAATAGATACAGAAAACACTCCATCGGTGGTAATGCCTGTTGGGGACCAACCCCAAACTTTTGCGCTTCTGGATTCGTTTTCATTCAACGAAAGATAAGATTTTATTGTGGTGGTAACACCTGCATTTTTAATCTTATCTATTTCTATTCCATTTAGTTCATATCTGATGTCTTGAAATAGAAAAAGGGCAGGGTTGTTCACAAAATGCACATTCGATACTTTCTCTTTTTCTTTACTAGTGCTGTCTCGCTTATACACATGTACTCTGCCCTCAATATACAAATTACTGAGTGCAGGCAATACGTACAAATCTTGCTGATTAATCGGTATCCGTATTTCATCATTTTTATTAAAACTTGATACATACGGCTTATATGAATGATATTCAAAACTTTCTATGCTGTTGTCGTGTGACGCTGGTTGGCATATATTTAAAATGTTCATTTTAGCAAACCAAGTAGCTTTAAAAACTCTTTATTGATTTTAGTTAGTCGCTTTTTTGATCGAAGCGGTGTTCCTTTATGAAGCGATACCTTAGAACTGAGTCTGATATTAGAAGTAGAGGCGTTTTTATTGAAATTTAACATTTTATTCTAAAGTGTAAATACAGCTGTACTTCTTCACCACGTAAGTTGATTTGCTTGTTTTCTGCGTCTAACAGCCGTATATTAATAGAATTGATCGAACTCTGATTGACTGGAAAGTAAATCAAATTTTTAGGTATTTCAATAATTCTATAACCAGGGGGTACGTTCGGCACAAATTCGTAAATTATATGACTTGCTTTGCCATTCACATATGATCCACTAATAACATCACATTCGATGCGTACGATAGCTGTTGGTAAAATGCTGACAGGATGCTTAGATTCTGTACTTATGTTAGCTTTTATTGATTCTGTGCCAAACCCTAATATTTTTCCGATCGAAGCATTTTTATTAAAGTGAACGTCTTCAGAACAACAAATACTTGTTTTCAATGTATTATTATTAGAAGTCAATTTTAAGGCTGCATTCTTAATGTTACTTTTAAGATAATCACAAATGTCTTGTAGCTCATATGATCCTTCAGGTATTTCGATAACCTCTTTACCATAATAAAATTTGTTATTTCGTTCGTCTATATTAGGTATAGAATTAAATGTGGAGAAATACAAAAGCCCGCATTCGTACTCTTCGTACAGCTGTAAAGTAGGGGAATAATTTGTTGTTAAGGATTCTCCTCTGCCGGTTATTGACACAGTGAAAGACATTGTTAAACTGATATATATATTTATTTATCATGTTACTTATATAACTTATTTTTCCAATAATTTTGTAAAAAATGTAAACAATGATGCCCACAGTTTGTAGTACCATAGGTTTGATACTGTAAATAATTATAACTTATATCCAAAGGACTTAAATAATTGATTAATTCTAATGGAGGTTTTAAATCACCAAAACTATCAAAGTATTCGCAGTATTTCTTTTGTTTTACATAGGCTACCCAATGTGTTCCAGGATTGTGAGAACTATCTAAGTTTAATATAGCGCACTCTATTTTTCTTGGTCGTCGAGGGAGAGAATCTCTCATATACACTCCACGAAAGTAAGGAATGTCCTTAGCGTGCTCCAGTATATCTAAATTGGTTAGTGGTCGTCTAGGTAGCCGTTTATTTAGTTTTTTGAAGGACTTAGGTATAAGCCAGCTCCTTTTTTATATGGCTTAATATACAACCCTTTTCCTAAAGCAACAGCCTCCATCATCTTGTTATGTCGTTCGGACTCTTGAAAGTTTTTCTGAGCAATCTTGGATTCGTTAACAGCCTTTGCAATACCTGCTGCTCCACCAGCAAGCGAACCTAGAGCTGACAGGCCAGCGAAGATAGGAATGAGCGGTAAGAAGCCTCCACATTTAGGAATTGGAATACATCGCGGTAACCGTATTCCTTTCTTTTTAGAAAACAGTTTTTTTGCGACCGCATATGCATAGTTTATTGTCGAACGATTGTCCTTAGATTTTATATTTTTTAGCTTAGACCGAATTTTTTTCACTGCCGTCGTGAACGAACGAACTCCAGCACCGGCTCTGAGTTTTGCTTTCATTGCATTTTTAACAATCCATGAAGCAACTTTTTCTCCTCTCCCAGCATCTTTTGATTTTAATCTCTTTTTAGCCATATTTAAAAGTTCTAAATCTGCTTTATGTCGAACACTTAAATCTTTATTATTGTATGCAATATCGTGGTACATGCAAGCTTCATCCAATTTATTTATACCCCGGTCACCTCTCAATAACCGTTTCTGAAGTTTAGTTCCTGGTCCACAAAATTGATATCCAGGAATATGTAGTTCAAACGGTAAATTATTGATGACGTTATTCAAAATACCACTTCCCTCCTTCATAGATATTCTTAAAATGAATGAATTTATTATAAAAACCCACTTTATATTACAAAAGTAATGCACTTTTGTCCACCCAACTGTTTTCTTTTTCACTAAGACCCAACCACTTTACAAAAAGCCTATTACCCTTGCGTTTAATAACTTTTTCAATAAGATAAAGATCAGGAAAATTTGTTCTTTGTAATTCATATTCATAGAAAGATCCTAAAATTGTCTGTTTGTGCTTATCTTCTAATTGATATGTTGGTGGATTTGTACCATTTATTTTAACTATGACAAAAATTTCAGTCGACCAGTTAGGAGTGTAACCTTTGTAAAAATCTCCTTTAAATTTGCTTATCCGAACACTATCACCAACACGAAACTTAGGCTTTCGATGTTTAGTTTGTCTTTGTGCGTTCAAAATGTTACATTTAACAACCATTTCGTTTACTTTATTTACATCAGCGGGTTTATATTTAGTAGTACGATGAGTAGTATTGTTATATTTTTCTACAACGGAATTCAAATTTGACCCCAGCCATTGATAACGACCGTACAAACTAAAAAGTTTGTACAGATGGTTTTTTATTGTCCGTATTACTCGTTCTGCAATAGAAGCTTTTTTGACAGAGTGGGTCGAATAATGATTGATGCCAAACTTTTTACACAAATTATTAAAAACATCATTATAAAATTCTTTACCTAAATCAGTTTGTAAATTGGCGGGTTTTCGTGATGAACAAGATAATATTTCAGACATTGCTTTTGTAACACAATTTTTATTTTTCGAATTTATAGGTTTTGCCCAAACATATTTTGATAATGTATCTATTACGACTAAAACATATTTGTATCCCTTATTAAAGGTAGAATATTTCTGAAAATCTATAAGATCAGCTTGCCATAAATCATCTATTCCTTTAATGATTGTACTTCGACGAGGAAAATTTCTTCTTGCCCCTTTATGAATTTCATCAACTATGTTTTTTTTGCTCATTATGTTTGTTTAATTTGAGTTCAATCAGGTTATCTATTTCTTCTTTTTTGTAATATGAGTTAGATAATAAGTGCGATGTAGCTTGTTGCAAATTTCTTAAGTATATTTTTATATTATTGTTAACTTGTTCAATTTCATATTGAACTATGTTATCCACATAAGCCTTGTTCACAGCTTCATCGTCTTCGTTTGGAGATGAAAGACCTTTTAATTTAGATCTTTTTAAATCATAGTGTCCAGCATCTGTTTTCACTAATGTATCGTTTATAGTGTCAATAAATTCCGATAATCGCAAGCGTTTATGAACGTGATGACCAAACTTGTCTATATTCATTGCTGTCTTGATGAATTGAGAACTGTAATGATACTGCTAATTTTTCCTGGTGAATGCTCTTTAAATTCTACATTTATAATGCCAGCCTCTTGTAATTCTTCTATAATTGCAATAATTTCATTGTCAACACTAGTGTTACCAGCTGCCCGTGATCCCAACAGTAATTTAAGTCGTTCTACCAACTCGTTGGGATCATCCCAATAAACATAATCAGTGTCTCTTTTCACTTTCTTCAAAAGTGGAATACCTTTTCCTTGGGGAATACTTTTTGTGCTTGTAGTTGAAGTTTTTGAGAATTTAAATAAGGGTTTAATAACGTTAATGTATTTGAAACCTTTGTTACTGTTTATAGGTTTGGATGACTCATAATTACGTCGATGTGCGTTCGTATAGATTAATAATAAACGGTAGTTTTCCAAGTCTTCTGATGTGACTTTATCTAAATCGGGTTTCTTTTTAAATAATAATTCTTTTAAACCGTTTGTCTTATTAAGAGTGTAAGTTCCAATTTTCAGAATTTTATCACCCTCAAAAACACGAATCTTGCCAAGCATTAGTTTTCCGCGCTCATTTCTAACTCCAAACGGTATAACATCTATTACTTCAGACGATGTAGACCAAGACAATGTATGATTTTTATCCGGTGAAGACGCAGTAGATTTAAACGATTCTTCACTTAAATTAAAATTTTCGGAAGGGGATAATACCAAAGTTTTATTATAATCTCGAGGAATTTCGCTATCGGACATACTATGTTCATCGCTGACGGGGTCTTCAGAATCCTCATTTGAGGAATTGGAGGACGTGATTTCATTATCTTTATACTTTTTCACAAAAGGCGTTTGAGATTCTTCCACAACGCTCTTATCATTACTTTTATTAACTATTAAATTAAGAGGATCAACTATAGGCTTAAATATTGTCTCTAGTGCCATATTGTTAACGTTTTTTGCATCTTTAATCATTTCAACTTTTCTTTTAACAGCTGCTGCAGATTTCACAATTTGTTCTTTGTATGCTTTTTCCATTTTAGTAATAGATAGAGAATAGTATGTTCTTGTGAAAATTACAATTCAAAATGATCCATTATGAACGAAACACCCTATTATGTATGTTAGTCCAAAATTATAAAAGTGTCAAATGCTGATCTATAACATCCTTTATTTTTTTCACAATCCTTATTAATAACAAGGTAGCTAAAAGGTTTTCTCCAAACAGCTGAACACATTTCACGAAATTGAGACCAAGACATATCTGATCCAACGTGTTCGTCGTATACGTGTTTCAAATTAATGTCATCTTGTTTGAACAATACTATCAGGTTTGAATTATCTCTTACTAGTTGTTTAGGTATTTTTGTATACGTCTGATTGATATAAAAACAATCAATATTTTTATGACGACCCATGGCAAAATAATCTCTGATGTTGTTTTGTTTCTCACATGCCACATCATCAAAAATAATAATTGAATCAGGTGAGGCTTTATGCGGACTCAAAATTTCGCTGTTGTGGTTGTATTTATTGAAAGTTGTACCAGCTACCATATTTAAAACTTTCTCCAGAAATAAATATTTAGCTTGGTATAAAGATTTTGAATAAACATATAAGTTGCAAAAACGCGGACCATCTCTATGTAACAATAAACTTATTACTAAATTGGTTTTTCCGCAGTTTGATGGACCACAAACTATACAACGTATAGTGTTCGGCAGTAGGTTACCATGTCGTTTTGGTTCCTGTGATGATACGGGACAAATGCAATCTAATTTAAGTGTTTCGTTTTGTTTTACAAACTTCATGATAAAATATTGTACTCGACTGTAGTACTCCGTGAGTTAAATCAAAATGAGCTTACGTTTCGTGTAGAATCAAATTTAATAATATGTACTTCCAAAATGAATACGGATGAGTTGGATAAAATGTGAACATTTGATCTTAGCACACTTTTTTGAAATTGTTATTCATGTGAGGCTTAATAATGTTTGATGAGAATTTAGCATAACTAACTATTAATAAATAATATAATTAAGGATCGCTAAATTCATGAAATCATCTAATTATCAATTGAAGGTGATTCAAGCCTGCAATGTCCTAACCAAACTGGGAACAACTTTACAAAGTACGCTCCCCGTGGGAATCGAACCCACGACCTCTGTGTCACATAGTAAATGCCTAAACCATTAAACCACAGAGGCAGTTAACACTATGCGTTAAAAAATGTTTTATGTATCAATTTATAAATAAATTCAATGTGTTATATCAATTGTGTATTAAATATTGAATGTATTTACTAAAAAATATAAAACAAATTTATTTTAACCTGACATTTATTTATTTATTTTTTTATTATAAGCTTAAAATATGAATAATTATACCTATGTAAATGACATAATATACGGATTAAAAACAATACATTTATAAAATAGACATAATCGAAATTATAATTAAAAAACACAAATCATGTTTAGTAATTTAAAAACTAAATAACTTAACACTACAACTACAACACTTTAACTAGAAATAATCGTTAGCAATTTTTTTTGATATTTTATTTATCACATTTTCCGTAAGGTCCATTATTTCATCGATTGAGTTTTCTAAAACGTACTGCACATTAAACACTATTTTTTCTGATACATCACACTGTCTATCACTTTGGTTGGACCCAGCATTTTCTTCTAAATCATACACTTGAATTTTTATCACTTTTTTGGGCTTATTTCGTTGTTTTCGTATCACATACGATGAAGATAATAATTCACCATGTTTCTTCGACTTTTCTTGCTGTTTTATTTTCTCCGCCGCAACATTAGCTCTATTTCTTAATAATTCGTCATAACACTCGTCAACACCCGCATAAGGATCTTGCGCATCTTGGGAATATAAGTGGATAGTTTCTTGAGAATCAGACATGATCTGTAAAAAAAGAAAAAATATATGGTATTGGTTCTTTAAATTGTTAAAACCATTATTTAATATAATAAACATATTATAAAAACAATACTTACAAGTATAAATAAAAGTCAGCAGTATGAAAGCTGTAAAATATTAAACACAGCGGGACGGGCTGCAACAATGCGACTGTCGAAAAATATCGATTGCAAAATAAATATTTGAAATATAATTACTTGCTGACTAGGCTGAACAGACGATCACGTTGTAACATGACAGGTAGCAATGCGTTGCGTCAGTCGCACGTTGCCTTTGAATTAGCTGACTAGGCTGAATAGGCGATTATTGAAACTACTAATTATTGCTTACACATTTATTTATATTAAACCTCCTAATTTTAAAATACAAAATATGAGAAAAATTAAAAGCGAAAATTTTTCAATGTACATAAAATATTCTTTTAAATCGTAAAACATAACATTTAGATAATAACTTTTATTTGCATTAATAAACCATTGTTACTAAAAACATTATATACAATTGTTAGCATAATATTAACTTATTATTAAAATAGGCTTGATTGATGCCCCCAAGATAATGTTGATATTTTATCTTTGAGAACAATTCGTTTATCATCATTAGAAGATAAAGCAATCTTATTTACAGCTTGAGTAAAGACCTCATGTTTCAAAGATTTAAAAATTACATTTTTTCGTCGTAGTAATTTATTATGCAATAACACCTCATTATAGTCTTTCATACAAAGCTTTCCAATGACAGATTTTCTAATACCTTTAGCCTTTTTGAGTTCACAATTTTCAGTTTTTATACAATACAGCTTAGACCGCAATCCAACAAAAGCTGTTATCACAACTCCTGAAAATTCATCTTTCATCAGGCCAGGAATCTTTTTATTTTTTGGAATAATGCCGTATTTATTATCTCTATCATAATTACTGGTATCAAAATAAGCCTGGAAATGATCTTTTATATCTTTGTAGACATCATCAGTTTCTATTGAATATAAGAAACTATCCGTATCAGTGTAACATAATTTCAAATGAGAATCGTATTTAGGTTTCATTACGGAGTAATGAAAATCATACATATGATTTTTAGATAATTCTAAAACTGTAAATCCTATATAGATGGGCTTATCTAACAGCACTGAATCTTTCTTCATTTGAATAGCAACAAAATTTTCTGTAAAAGTAGAAGAACTGTGAAAATTAAGGCTAGATATCAATTGTTCTGCGGTATAATGTTTTTTTGTTACGTTATTCGTATCGCGCCATTGGTTGACTAAATAAACATCTAATCTATTTTCCGTGTTTTCCAAAGTCTTTCCAAAAATACTATTATTTAATAATTTAAAAAAATCTTGCTCAAATGTTGATTGTGCTTGTTGTCGTAATTTGGTATTTAAATCAATATACTGTTTTAAAAATGGGCTTTGTTTAAACTTTATGACTCTATGAATTTTTTTTAATACCAACCCATGTAGTATGCATGTTTTTAAATGGACATAATGAATCACATACTTAAATTTATCATACAAGTTAGGAATTAATTTAGGTATCTTAGATCCAGGTGGTGCGAACTTTTGAGGACAAAATGGAAGATCATTGTGAAGATCGTGAAGATATTCGGGATAATATAAATCGACTTCTAAGATATATCCGTACATCGAATCATTGGGTATTTCAAGAATATTTAAATTACTGATTTCTGTATCATCCATAAATTCGAAATTGGAATGCGGTAAATATGAACACATTGCATAACCATATAAATTATTACAATCAATATATAATAAATAATTATTAGGTATAGACGAGTCATAGTTTGGTACATATTTATTGTTAGCCTCGCAGTATCTATTAGAGCAAAGACAAACACCGCCACGAATACCTTTCTGAATCATTCTAATCATTTCTAAGTCTTCCATAAGTTCCAATTTTACTTTTGTTTTAAGTAACATTGCATCGAAGGATAGGGATGGTGAAGTTAGATAAAAAGCACTGTCTAGTTGATATGTGTATCTGCACATTTTACGAAATTTTTCAAAAATATCGGTGAGTAAAAGCACATCTGTCTTGAGATATAAGTCGGTATACTCACCCATATTTTTTAAACGAAAAACGCTCCAAATTTTTTGAGCGTGAGAATATTCGGATTCTGATATAATGCTGTCATACATAGTACTATAAAAACAATCACGAGGAGGTAGCTTTTTTTCTTCATAACGATCCCAATTAGTCATGTACTCATAAGGGTACACACCTTTCCGCGTTAGAAGGTTAAAATGGTCTTTTATAGGAAAAAAATGAGATAAATGAACAAAATCATCGATATTTAAAGTATCAGCAAGTTTTTCTAAGCTAGTACTTAAAAATTTAAAAGAGTCAACAAATCGAACTGGTACAAATTCTTTATCACTTACTTGAAAAAATTTTGTGAATGACACATAATTTTCTTTAGTTTTTGCTATTACACGAATATTGCCTGGTGATTCTCCTAAAAGGCGTATAAACAAATGACTATCATATCCAGATAAATTGTGAAAAAATACTGGAACGAATTTTGGTAAGCGAAATTTTAAGATACAATCAGAATGGGCTGCTCCTCGGTATTGTCCTGTCAAATGACAGTATTCCCTAATTTTATCGTCAAACAATAATCCCTCGCAAAGAAAACAGTACTTTGATTTACTGAATAAGTTCTGTTCCTCTTTTGTTAGTTTTATTGGAATAGTTTTCTTCAGTTTCTTATAAATGTTGATAGTATCTTTACGAAGATTTTCTAAAAATTTTTCGACACAATCTTGCCCACGATATGTGACATATTTATTAAGTGAAGCATCATATGAACAAACAATGTAATATGCGAACGCAGAAGGTAAGTGTTTTTGTAGTATAGTTGTGCAAGTAGAATTAGACCGCATGGTGCTTGAAGCTGGTTCTAATAAAGATTCAAAATCAGCGTATACAACAAAAGGCACATATTGCATTCTCTCATAATGTTTAAATTGGATAATGCTTCCAGGATCGGGAAGCACAGTTTTTACTCCACCACAAATATGATCGTTTAATTTAATTTCACTGTGAAAAAAGTTAAGGCAATCATCACAAAAGAAAACTTTGCCATGATGCTTCGTTAATTGTTTTTTGAGTAGTTTACATAGATCTTTCACTAAACAAAAATGCTTACACTCTTTTTTTCCTATCACTAATAAATTGACGTGGTGTTTCTTTTTACGTCCCGTTTTATATAAAGGTCCTACAATATTTGAATTGTTTGATAGACCATAAACATTAACGCTGATATCACAATTATTTTTCTCAAATATTTTGATATCCGGAATCCCTACCGGAAATGTCATATTATCAGTATTGAGTATATTTTTAAAATGTGGATATGAAGATACCCTTTGAGCATGTTTTTTAGCTGGGAATAATGCTGCTACAATACACCACAAAAAACAGAAAGAGTCGTTATTTTTTATATTGACGCATGCTCGCTTATTTTTAATACATTTAGGTAATTCAATGTATTTTGATGCTCTCATAGGATTGTACTTGTTAATATTGACTTCCAAGTATAAATTCCTTAGAAAAATCCATCCACTATCTTTTTGTTGAAAATCATCTATATTTGATGCTATGGTATTGGTTATTTCTGAATATACCTCACTAAAATCAAAATTCTTATGTAATACGATGTTTTCAGTACTAAACGATTTTATTTCCGAAGTATCGGTATTTGGAAGAGTGAATTCAGCAAAAAACTCGAAATTAGTTTTTATGGAAATATAAGTCGATAATCTAGCAAGAAGTAATTCACGCACACGAGGTGCTATTCTATTAAGAAAATCAACGGGCGGTCTAGTGTCAGAGTCTTTAAATGTTACATCACGTACTCTATACGAAGCAATACGACTTCGAAACGCACTACTAATTTTCTCAATATCATCACTAATCTGTATAGCGCTATTATTTTTATGAGTATTACTTCGCAAATGCGCTGAAAACGCTCTGTTTTTTATTGATATATCGCATACTGTGCAATATACAGATTTGTTCGACATACTTAAACTGGATTTAATTTATAACTGGGTAATAAGATAGTTACTGTTAATGAAGCTTAAATTGGTGAAATATTTTTTTAAATCGGTTAGGTAGTTTTAGAGTTTATCTACTAGAAACCCCTAGAAACGCTGATTTATTAATGCAAATCAAAGCAATATTTTGATAAAAAATTAAAACAGTGAACTAATATGTAGTGTATATATTATATGGATATACAATTTGTTATTATTTATTTTAACTGTTTAATTTACTACAACATATAATTAATATAATTTAAAAAAATCTAAATATATCATCGCTGGAAACGAGCCTATTTCATTTATATTTTTTTTCAGCGAAGAATGTTCCTTCGTTTGTAAATTTTGATTTACATAATTTTATCACCTTTTTTAAGGCATTTAACTCTGGTGCGTCCGAATCACCCTGATATTTTAACGAGACAACAGCTCGTTCCCAACGATCTTTAGGGTTAACTCCTTCTATATCTTTTGTGTTATAAACCTTTAACTCTACAAACACGTCTCCTTTAAGTTCTACCGTACGCCGCAATACCCCGCCAGCAATACGCCTGGTAAGGACTGATACCAAAGCGCTCTTCGGTGGAGGACGGTGCTCGTCGTCGCTATCTAAATCTAAACTCCAGCCTGTTGCTGCTGGTTTCGTCGCAGCAGCCTTCTTCTTGCCTTTCACGCCGGTCTGTTTCCGTTTTTGAGGACTGTAAAAAAAAAAAAAGAAAAAAGAGATTTAAGTATATTTTTTCAGGTAAATGAACATTAATTTTTTGACCTAGCTGGTTTGTGAGAAAATAAGAAACATTATGCAAAATAATAATAAATATTCTTGGACAATCACACAACACCATCTATTCCCAAACTAAGCAACTAAACTTGTACTAAAGGTACCAATTTGCTGATAAAAATACTTTTTTTTTTTGGTAAATAAGTACTTATTATACAAATAAAACATCCAGACCAATGCAAACACCGTTTTAGGGTTGCAAGTGGTTCATCAACATTTTTGAACCAAAGCCAACTTCACCTGCACGTGGTGCACCCTGCTGACTGACAAACGAAGCTCTGGCGAAAAGAGAGGTAGGGAGCGTAATTGTAAGCTACCCGACTGAGGAATGTACCTCCACCTCACAGAATACCGCAGCCAAATAACAATTCCCTTGAGGGTTGTTGTGTTCCTGCGAGTGAGTGAGACCACCAGAAAGGAAGGAGTTGCTGCGGTGGCAGCGAGGGTGGCGGCGCGCGAGCAATATGTTATGTTGCGAGCGTTAATATGGCTATGGTAACTGCTTCACATCAGGCGGTCCGTATGCTTGTCTGCCACCCGATGTAGTATAAAAAAAAAACAACAGGTTTTGGGGTGTAAGAGGGTCGTCAAGATCTTTGAACCAAAGCCAACTTCACCTGCACGTGGTGCACCCTGCTGACTGACAAACGAAGCTCTGGCGAAAAGAGAGGTAGGGAGCGTAATTGTAAGCTACCCGACTGAGGAATGTACCTCCACCTCACAGAATACCGCAGCCAAATAACAATTCCCTTGAGGGTTGTTGTGTTCCTGCGGGCGAGTGAGGTCACCAGAAAGAAAGGAAGGAGATGCTGCGTTGGCAGCGGGGTGGTGGCTCGCGTGCGATATTTTATGTTGCGAGCGTTAATATGGCTACGGTAACCGCTTCACATCAGGCGGGCCGTATGCTTGTCTGCCACCCGACGTAGTATAAAAAATAAAAAAATAAAAAAACACAGTCATGTTCATGCACACAAATGTTACCTTGCGAGGATTCGAACCCGCGGCCCTCGGAATAAAGTGACCATTGCTAGTCACTCGGTCACCAGGCCTATTAATTGTAATTAAGTAATTATGACAATGCTTGTTTGCCACCTTCGTGGTATAAAAAAATGTTGTAGAGGTTATGAGTGAATAGGTATAAATATACATACTTATTTTCCGGAGCAATCGCCTCGCCGTCCGAATCTCCAAAGTCTACCGCTGATCGTTTCGTAGCTTTAGTTCTGTATTCGGAATATTCAGAGTCCGACCTGAAAAACAAAACAAAGATAATGTTATTATAAATTAGTAAATTCAGACAATCCTTGATGAAAAACAATTATTCAAAAAATGTTAACTTAATAAATAAAATAATTGGAGTGGTAGAGCTAATTATGGAATGGGCTAGCTCGACCGGGAAGGTACCACCCTCTCACAGAATATCGACGTGAAGCAGCAATGTGTTGATCGGTGAGTGAGAGATCCGGAAGCCCAACTCCTTTCCTTCAACATCCTTGGTGGACAACACATTGGTAGTGCCCTAGGTGTTACTGATGTCTATAAGCGGCGGGGACCATTTTCCATCAGGTGGCTTGCTTGTTTGTATACTTACTACTTGTTTGTCATACTTATAAATATTATATGTAAATAAGCCGCAACTGAAAAAAATATTATAAGTTATGGTACACAAAATTATGAAAAAGATAGTTAAAAACTCACGAACATTATGGCGATGCAGGGAATCCTCGTTTGAATGGTGATAACTGGCAGGGCCACGAAGATGGTAATCACGGGTAGTGAACTGTCAGTACTGTCACGCACGTGCGATACAGAGTCTCACCGAGGAGAATTCAAAATTTACGAAAAATTCAAAAATCATAGTATATAATGGTCATTTCTAGCCGATACATCATAATTTTCCAGGTCTTGTCAACAATTTGCAAACACTCGGATTATAATTACTACACTAATGTTATTTATTTAATTTTATTTTTTATACTACGTCGGTTGGCAGACAAGCCTACAGCCCGCCTGATGTGAAGCGGCTACCGTAGCCATATTAACGCTCGCAACATAAAATATCGCTCGCGCGACAAAACCCCCGCTCCCAACGCAGCATCTCATCCCTTTCTGGTGAACTTACTCACTCGCAGGAACACAAAAACCCTCAAGGGTATTGATAT